>PISW01003155.1:0-221076 GCA_004023785.1 Mungos mungo
ATATATATATATTCAATGTTTGCTTTTATTTTTCTATATAATACAATAAAAGTTGAATTTTTTCCATTAAAATCAAACTGAAAAGACTATCTTTTTCAAAGCAACAATATAAATCATTTTCTTGTGAGGTGATTTCATCTCTTGACCATAATGTATTTCCTGTCAAAAAAATACCCACAATACTCTGCTTTTGTTGTTTTACTGTTTTAATTTCTGCAGAGACTTTACTAAATGATGCAAATCAAATATGAAGGTACTTTACTGACACAAATTTGCCACTTTTGAAAAATGTATATTTTGGTTGACTAAGACATTATTTTATAAACATAAATATCCCTATCTTAAAAATTACTAGGACTATTTTAACAAACTCATAAATATAAAGCCTATTAAAAAGATTCTATTAAGAGGATATAATAAATAAAGTATTTTGTTTCTCAAATAAATAATATAGCAATTAGTATTTTGAGTTTATGAAACCATCAGCTTTTTTTTACATTTATTTGTTTTTAAAAGACAGACAGAATGTGAATAGGGGTGGGGCAGAGAGAGAAAGAGACACAGAATCTGAAGCAGGGTCCAGGCTCTGAGCTAGCTGTCAGCACAGAGCCTGATGCGGCTCGACCCACCAACTATGAGATCATGACCTGAGCCAAAGTTGAACTCTCAACCGACTGAGCCACCCAGGCACCCCCGAAACAATCAGCTTTTAAGCAGTCCACATTATCACATGGGATTACCACTTAAAAGAAATCTGTTTATGCATATTTTACATAGCAAAGTATGTATCTTATGAAAATAGGATCTTATTCAAGATAATGTTTCTAATATTTATAATAGAGCTTATGAACACAGCTTTCTAGGTGTTAGCATTTGCCCTCTCTTGAAATAAATATCTTCAGTTTTTGATATATATGTTCAGATTTTGTGTGCAAGGATTCATGTGTTTTACCTATAAAGGTCTCATATTATTTATGATACACTAAAGAAAGTCTCCAAAGATAGCAGGTCCTAATCCCTGGAATCTGTAAATGTTGCCTTCTTCAGGAAAAAAAGGACTCTTTGCAGATGTATATTAAATTAAAGATTTTCAGATAAAGAAATATCGCGATTCTATACGTAGGCCCTGAATGCAGACGCTTGTATTCTTATAAGAGAGAGAAGAGGGAGATTTGACACATGGAGGGAAGGAAATTGGAAGACGAGCAGAGAGATATGAAGATGCTGGTTTTCGAGGTTTAGTGATCCAACCACGAGACGAGGAACGCCGACAGCCACTTGAAGCAGGACGGCAAGGTATGGTTTCCTCACTACAGCCCCGGGAGGAAACGAGCCTGCTTACACTTTGATTTTGCCACAGTGATAGTTTCTTTGTCTGTCTGGCTCAACTGTGAGAGAATAAATTAATGTTGTGTTTAGGCCACCAAGTTTGTGATAATTCCCGTATATAGCAGGTACATGACACTAAATACAATATTGATGGGATCTAAAATTTGCTTTAAAAATAAATTATATGGGTGGGCATATTTATTTGGTACTATAGGGTTCTTACCCTTATTTAAAAAAAACAACAACAACAACTATGTATTTATTTTGAGAGATAGCAAGTGCCCGCGTGTGTGCTGGGGGAGGGGCAGAGAGAGAAGGGAAAGAGAATCCCAAGCAGGCTCTGCACTGTGAGCCTGGAGTCCGAGCTGGAGCTCAGTCCCACAAACCATGGGATCATGACCTGAGCCGAAATCAAGAGTTCAGCGTTCAACTGACTGAGCCATCCAGGTGCTCTGACTTCTTATCCTTGTTAAAACCTGTATGATATAAAAATGTACGTTTCTATACATTTTTATTAGGCATACAATAATTTCATTGAAGATTTCTTAAGCATGAAATTTGCTTAAGATTCAAGCTTTCTTTGTAATTTGAGGAAATCTGCCAGGTCGGTAACGAGAACTATGGTAACAATTTACATTTTCAACAACTATCTATTTCTGCAAATAGTAGAAAATGAGTATAATTAATTTTGAATGAAAAAATGTTAGTGTGTTATAGTATGCATTTTGACACAAATAAAACCTTCCTTGTTATTTGCTTCTTGGCAGTATCTATAATTTGTTAAAGTAAATAATGACAATAAGGATAGATAATAGAACATTTATCTCTGTAGTAAAATAAGTGTAATTAATCATATTTATTGAGAAATAATTTAAGTACAAATATTAACCAACTTCTAGTTTATAAATATGTTTTAATTGATATGTATTGTCCTGTAATGACCATCAGAATCATAATATAGACTATTTCTTTTAGTTTCAAAACTTCCTTGTATTCTATTCTAGTCAATAATCCTCTCTATCACTCAATACAAACTAATTCTTTTCTTTCTTAGGTATTACAATTTGAAACACACACTCACATGCACTTTACATATATATGCATATATATAGTTTATATATATATAAAGTTTAAAAGTTATATATAATGTATATGAAACCAGCTATCTCATTTTTGTATAAAAATATTAAAATCTTTGTATTATGCTTTAAGATGGTTCAAATGGAAAAAAAAATTACAAATTATCCCATGATGCTTCTAAAGCAAAAATCTTGGATTTTTGTCATGTGGTTGGAACCAAATTGAGGAGAAAGAGAAATCACCATCTTGGTTTTTTTTAATTTTCAAAGATACATAAAATAAAATGAAAATTTTTGATATGACTCATTAGGTTAAGTGTCTGACTCTTCGATTTTGGCTCAAGGCATGATCTTATGGTTACTGAAATCGGGTGCCACATTGGGCTCTGCACTTACAGTGCGGACCTTCTTGGGATTGTTTCTCTCTCTCTGCCCCTCTCAAAAATAAATAAATATAAACATTTTAAAGGAAAGAAGAGAAAGAAAAAAATGAAAGGAAGGAAAAGAAAAAAGAAAGGAAAAGATAAGAAATAAAAAGAAAGCCGTGTCAGGAATAATCCAGAAAGAAGGTAAAAGAAATAAATGATAATAATTCTATAGTAATTTGCAACAGATTCAGTAACTGCTATATAAATTGTCATGAAATCTGGATTTTCTGACTCTAAAATCTATGTTTTGACTCTGATGCAAACTGGACATTATTAAATATCTAGTGCAAAATTACAAGATAGATCCTTGAATTAAACATACCAGAAAATTCATCTGCCTGCATTTGTACTTATTTTTTCTGTTGTTCTTGGTACTTCCACTCTGAGGTCTTCTCACCCCCTCACAGACAACACTCTATTTATCATCAATACTTTCTCTATAGTGGATAAGTCTCATGCCCATCTTAACACACACACACACACACACACACACACACACACACACACACAGAGTTTTATTTTTCCCTGACTCCTATCACTTACAGGGACTAACTACTTTTTGCATGATTCCCCAAACAACATCTCTGAGGATTTTCTTCCAGCTTCTTTCTCTCCTTTGCCAGACACCTAGGAACAGTTCAGCCCACTGTAATGGAAATTTCATTTTTTCCAGGCCCCTCACTGAAACTACTCCTTCCAGTGTTACCCAAGACCTCCAGTGGCCAGATCCTTTTAAAATTTGCAATCGGATTATCTTAAACTACTTTGTAAAACCTTTTTCTGATTGACTTTTTTTTACCCTGGAATACAGTCTGAGCTCCTCATCAGAAGCCAGAAGGAATCCCAGTTTGTCTTTTAACCGACCTTGCATCTCATTTCATTACTCCACTTGCTCACCCAGAGTCACCAAGCTAACACCCATTGTTTGCCTCAAAATTCTGGAATCAGGAAGTTAAAAAAAAATGTTCATGTTATTTCCAAGGGTGGAATGACTTTCGTTTTACTCTATTTTTATCCAGTTATCAAAGTTTAGAAAGATTTGGAATCATATGTTTTAATCCTCCAATTTCTCAGTACAATTTTAACTTAGAGGGACGCCGCTGGCATTTTATAGCAACATATTCCACACTTGCAAAGGGAATGAGCCAAACCAACCCATGAAAAATAATTGTGTTAGTGGGATTTTAACTAGATCTGAGATATTTCAAATTTGCCAAAATTCAGAGAACATATATGATTTTTAAAAGAACAGTTAAGCAATAATATTTTCTACAAATGCCACTTAAAGAAATAAAGCATGATGGTGATGATGATGATGATGATGGTGGTGGTGGTGGTGGTGGTGGTGGTGATGGTGGTGGTGGTGGTGATGGTGGTGATGATATTCATATTCTGCCTTTTCTACTTTTAAGTAACAATTTAGAAGAGTGAGATATTGCTATGAATAAAATATTTGCATACTGAGTATAGCAAAGTTCCCAGTATTAGCATGTCTAAAGTTTCAATTGATGATTGGATTTTTATATAAACTGGTCCATTCCTTTGATGCCTATAGTAAATCTAAACCCTGGCAAAACCATTTTAAGAAAGAAAGTTTCTTCTCCTAATTAAAGGTCAAACCACACAATCCTGTAGAACTGTGTTATTCCTAGGTGAGCAGATGTAGTTGAAAGATTGATGTACTTGGACCTGAGTGTCTCTTTTAGTCCTGAATCAGCCAGTTTTTAACTATGTTTTGTGACTTTGGACATCACCTCTCTGAGCTTCAGATGCTTTATCTACAAAAGCTAGAAAAATAATGTATGCCTTAAGTCTCTAAGTCTCTTAATAGGAAGATCAAAGCTTCATCCAATTTACCTAGTAGTATAGAGCTTTATAAAGGTAAGTCATTTTCTTTGAATAACAGTATATGAGTGAGCAGTGTTCCTTGTTCTTACAGGTTCAACAATATTGCCATTTGTAGCAAAGTGGATGGACCTCGAGGGTGTCATGCTAAGCGAAATAAGTCAGGCGGAGAAGGACAGATACCATATGTTTGCACTCATAGGTCTAACAGGAGAACAGGAGAAACCTAAAGGGGGAAAGAGAGTAGGGGAGAGAGAGGGACACAAAACCTGAGAGTCTATTGAATACTGAAAATGAACCGAGAGTTGAAGGGGGAGGGGGAGGGGAGAAAGAGGTGGTGGTAATGGAGGAGGACACTCACTTGTGGGGAAGAGCACTGGCTGTTGTATGGAAACCAATTTGACAACAAACTACTTAAAAAAAACCAGTATTGGACTATATAGTAGACACTGTGCTTGGCTCAGACAGATGATGGTAACACCAGATACTTTCTGGGCTTTTGGTGTGGAGACTGGTGAGCATATGGGAACTGAGATACTTTCCCTTAGCTTTAATATCAAAGACAAACAAGGACAAGACTTACCTGGGAACAAGAACCCCTTTATGGAGATGCGGTTAACAGATGGCTCTCTTGAAGATCCAGGGAGTCCTGGATTTAAGGCCTTTATTGCATTTCAAGCTGGTGGGAAGTCTGCATGTGCACCTTAGATCTTACCCTACAATTGTAAATACATAGCTTTTGTTTTAGAGATACAAACCAACTTCTGAGTTTAATGTTGACACAGCTAGTGAGGACATAGTCTAATACATGGTGAAAAAAACAGAAACGCACAAAATTATGCTCTTGAATTTCAAGTATTGAGTGTTATGATACCCCTTTTTCTCTTCCAGGTTTGCTGATCCAAGTAAAAAAACACTGTAACAGAATGAATTCATCAATCCAAAGAATTATCACTTCATGATCAATTCCTTCCATTCTTCTTCTTAATCCATTTTTTTAGAAAATTTTTAATGTTTATTTTTGAGAGACAGAGAGACAGTGCATGAGCAGGGAAGAAGCAGAGAGGAGAGAGAGAGAGAGAGAGAGAGAGAGAGAGAGAGAGAGAGAGAGAGAGAGAGAATCCAAAATTGGTTCCAGGCTCCGAGTCGTCAGCACAGAACCTGATGTGAGGCTCAAACTCATAAACCATGAGATCATGACCTGAGCCAAAGTCGGATACTTAACTGACTAAACCACCCAGGCTCCCCTGCAATCCATTCTTAAATGTTGTTGGATATCACGTGAATCCATATTTGTATACATGGATTAGTATTCACACATGCATTTCTTTGCTCTTTTAGTTGAGAATAGTTAAAACAGACACTATTCCAATAGAAATAAACACTTCTATCATTCTGATATTTATATCATATTTAATTCAATTCTGAAAATAACATTTACCGGGCTTCCAAGTCCATTAGCTGTTTTGTTTTCCTTGGTTATTATATGCTTCAAGTTTTAGAATCATTCACAAATGTATTGTTACCTTATGCCTTAATTTATAGCTTGAAAGATAATAACAGGTAGAGGTACAATTTATGAGAATGAGAAAAAAAGTCTTGTCTCTGGAATATGGCAACATGGCTCCTTCTCTACAGAAGAAGGGTTTACAGAGCTAGAATAATAGGCTTTTAATAGGCTTTTAAGAGGGAGAAAAATTAAAACTAAAACCATGCTTGATACAGAGTCTGCATTGATTTTATTTGGAATGTCCCAGAAAAATCATCTCTACTTAGCACACTATAAAAAAGAATACAGTTCCTGTGAACAGGAAATTCATATAGTTCACTTAACATAGTCCTCATTCTAGAGTCATGAAATATCACTTAGAGGAAATATCTTATTCATATACATTATATTTTGCTTTATATCTATTTTTTGTCCTTTGGAAAAAAATGTATGTGATTATTTTTCACCCTGGGTGTGGATATCATATTTGGCAATAAGTTTTTATGAATCTTATCATAAGTTTTATAAGAAATATATGGTAAAGTTTAGATCTAAAGTATAGACCTAAACTATATTTAGATCTTTTAATCACATGCATTTATTAAACAAAAAGATGATAGCAATTTATATGGGGTTGTAAAAGTCATGGAAAATACACAATCAAATGACATTCAGTGAGTATTATAACTTCCTAATAATCAATTTTCATAATTTGAAAAAAGGAATTTTCATTATTTTTAAAAAAATTTTTACTGTTTTTATTTACTTTAGAGAGAGAGAGAGAGAGAGAGACAGCATGAACAGGGGAGGGTCAGAAAGAGAGGGAGACACAGAATCTGAAGACAGGCTCCAGGCTCTGAGCTGTCAGCACAGAGCCTGATGAGGGGCTCGAACCCATGAACCCTGAGATCATGACCTGAGCCAAAGTCGGATGCTTAACTGACTGAGTCACCCAGGTGCCCCAGAATTTTCATTATTTTTAATGAACAAACTATATAATGAATATATAAAATTTGTATTGGTAGTAATTAATATAAAATGTTTGATTTTTAAAAATTATGACAAAAGATAATTGGAACTTTTTGAGAGAGAGAGAGAGAGAGAGAGAGAGAGAGAGAGAGAGAGAGAGAGAGAATCTTAAGGATGCTTTATACCCAGCCTGGAGCCTGGCATAAGATTCCATCTCAGGACCCTGAGACCATGACCTGAGCTGAAATCAAGAGTGGGACACTCTGAGCCACATAGGCGCTCCAGATTTGTACTATTCTTAATTCCTGATTGTTAGTTTTTTTAATAAGAACTTTATTCCTTAAAATTGTGTATAAACCATAAAGTAGAATTAACTTAGGAAATCGTGTAGCCGTGATTGTCCAAACACTACAATAATTTTTTTCACAGTTAATATTGAGAAATATTAATGAATAAGAGCCCCTCTTGTCAAGTCGCAGACCCATCTGAATTCTCCTTGGGTATAGATTTTCAGTGCTACAACTGGTGGATACAAAGGGAAAAATAATGAAGCCTACATATGTGCATTTCTATGTTCCCTAAGAGATGGAGAATCTAATTATCCTGATCTAATTATGCCCAAATCTAGTTTGTCTGATTTGATTACAACAGAATCTAAGTTTTGTGTAAGGTTACTGCTGAATCGGGACTGCTCTAATTTCTGCCAAATCGAGTTTACTTGCTCTTTTCATGACCAAAATTATCCAGCTTTTAGCTACAACAAAATTAACATTTTGTTACACACGGTATTTATCAGCATAATTCTTCTACCCTAAAAGCAAGAAAATATAAGTTAAAAATTTGAAGGGGTAACTGAAATAAACAGAAATTGTACTGGATGTATGGGAGCAAAATAAGAATTTGCCTGTTTTACAGACATGGAAAAAAGTGTCAGCTATTTCAAATGTAACTAACTTCCTAATAACATTATGTACACTTACATCATTCATAGACCCAGAGAGCCTCCCCATTTGGAGGAAAGTTTATTGTTATTAGAAGCAAGTGATGGTATATTGGGAAAGATAAACACAGTGATTTGCAAAGCAGGCTTAATTTCTCTAGATCCTTAGAATTTATTATTAGCCTGGGGACATAGAAGCACATTTAGTAGTCTCATAGCTTCTTGAGTTGCTGTCTACTTTCTCTTGGGAGAAAGTAAAAGCAGGGCAAAGCATCCCCAGATTGTAAATTTTCTCAAGGAAACAATTGCTGCAGTTGATTTAAGAAGGATCTGGAAAATCCCTAGCATATGTGTCACTTCAGCTTTCAGGAAGGACCAAGAAGGATGGGCTGTGAGGGTTCAGTTCTTGGCACCAAGAGGATACTAATTGTGCCTCAGATGGGTGGAAGGCTTTTGGGCAAACCTAAGTAGCACTGCAGAAGGAGTGATTTATGAATCGTACAGAAGAGGGGCGTAGAAAAATAGTTTTCTACAAAATGGACAATTTTTTCTTCCTTTGACTTAGAAGCTGCTATTTTATATTTGTTTCTGTAATATTTTAGTAAATGATTTTCAAAGCAAAGAAACAAATAGTGATATAGAATGTGGTACTATGGCTACTTACTCTAATAGGGGTAAAAATTTAATGTTTCCACTACCTTGTTTGGTATTAGTTTTATAAGAAATAATACCATTAAGTCCAAAATAAAAGTGCAAGAAAGAAAGAAAGAGAAAAGAGAGTCTCTTTAATATAGAATAAAAGTCATGTAGTGTTCACCTTGTCATAAATATAAATGGACATTATTCAAGAAAATCCCTGAACCTCACAATTAAATCTCCACACTAAACAGCTTAACAATGCTCGAGAATAAGAGTATATTCATGTGTGTAACTGGTCATTTTGTTTGACAAACAAAACCTGCACACATCATGCTAGGGAGGCAGACTGGAATACGAAAGAAATAGTGTGTGGAATTTCTTCTCAACGAGGTAACAATTTCTCTGTCATCCTCAGGAAAGCATGGCCAGAGTGAGAGGGAATAACTCTGAACAAACAATTTAGTCCTCTCTAGAGCCAATCTTGCGGTGATATAACTTGAAAAACAACTAAACATCTCTCCGAAAATTTCAATATAAACCTCTGACCTTAAGACATTGGCTTAGTTTAGATTTTTTTTTAAAGAAGGCATTAACCTCCTGATCCTAAGAAAGAATCACATTCACGCATTCCTATCAAGTTTAGAGCTAGACAAGCTGAAGTTTTGTAAAGATATTCTTCTTAAAGTCATCCAAACTGAAAACTCATTAAGTAAAATTTAAAATAAATATGGTATGTTGCAATCTGTTAGCAAAAAAAAAAAGTTATTTTTATGCTAGGAGTTTACATGTGTCTACAATTGAGCTTCATTGTTCAGGTGATATTTTTAGATCTGAAATACTTAGAAAGCCAAAGGTGGTTTTGAAGCCATTTCTTACATAAAATGTATCAGCGATTGCTATTTATAGTAAATGATAACAATAGTTTATTTTACCTTTTTTTTTAATTTAGATTTTTAGTGTTTTATATATTTTTGATACAGAGAGAGACAGAGCATGAGAGGGGGAGGGGCAGAGAGAGAAGGAGACACAGAATCAGAAGCAGGCTCCAGGCTCCAGGCTCTGAGCTAGCTGTCAGCACAGAGCCCTACGCGGGGCTCGAACCCACGAATGTGAGATCTGACCTGAGCCGAAGTCGGAGGCTCAACCAACTGAGCCACCCAGGCGCCCCTATTTTACCTTTTTTATATTAAAGCTTTCTACTAAGAGTTTGGCCTTTGCCATGTGATTTAACCCTTACAGTAATTCGATGGGGCAGAGCTATCTCCCATACATGTGTATAAAACAGGAAACTGTCTGGGAGAGGCTATATACCTAGACATAAATGAATTTGTTTAATTCTAAATTCATTTCTTTTAAATATTACATTATTTTATAATGTTATTATAGGTCAAGTTGTTTGGAAATGTCAAGTACGTTGCTTAAAATGGTGACTCCAGTCTTTCAGTAAAAAGATAACGGATGAAATAGAATTTATAAAAATATGTAAGAACCAGAAAACATTTAGAAGTTCCTGAATGGAAGTGACTTTTTTTGTTTATTGTATTGTTTACTGTTTGAAATGGCAATAAGGAACCCCCAGAAGCAAAAATGTCCAATGCAAATACAGACAAAACTCATATTGAAAAAAGATGGGCTGAAAACAAAGTTTGCTCCATGAAATAGCATGAGATAATATAATTTTTAGGCTGTTTCACTGTTTGAGGTCTTCTAAGTCAACAGACATGTTTTTGGCATAGGAGGATTAGAAAAACCTGGAAAGTCTGACTTTGGTTACATTCCTCTCCCTAGGGCAATAAAATCTTGCTTTGGATGAATATGGATGAAGTTGGAATGCACAAAAAAGTGTTCGGTTCATGCTCTAAAAAACATTTTTATGTGAACTTTTCAACTAAATTGTGACACTAATTTTTTGACTTCTTAAACCATAATTTTTTTGTGGAAATATTTGCAGAGCAGACTTCTCGGTGTACATATTTGTTCTCACGCTTTGTCATTATAGATTTTCAAGGACATATTTGTAAATGTGATATCCAAAGCTTTCTCTCTTTTTTTTTTTGCAAGACAGAGAACAATATTCCTCTATAAACTGCACTATATCCTATTCAACAATTATACCAGCAGTCTTGCATTATATAAAAGATTATTTTTTGTAAACCATTTTAAATAGTCAAGGCAATTTCAACTGCAATAATACATGGGATAAAATGTTAATTTTTCAAGGAAGAAACTTCTAAATATAATTAAGGCTAATTATATATATATATACATATTTAAAGCCATATATATGGTTAACATAATTAATAATATTTTATGACCAGGGACTTATAAAAATAGAAATTATAGAGAAGGTATGGGAGGATTCTCACATTGAGAGTACCTCTGGGAATATACCCGTTTTATTTTCATTTGCAGAACCTTTACATAAGAAGCAATTTTCTTAAGAACACTTAATGAACAAAAGGAAAGCGATGTTTTTGAAATTCATGAATCAGGTGACCATGCATCCTCTCTCAGATAATACTTTCTTTTGCTATTTCTATTGTTTGGATATATTCTGATAGCAAGGATTCAAGTTATGTTTATTTGATAAATCCTCAAGGTGAAAGGATTTATATTACCACTCAGAAAAAGCTCTGTTAACATCATAGCTATCTGGAATGCTAATTCTTTTCTTTACATGTTTCTGGCTTATTTTCATAAACGAGGTCAGATTATATTTGATATACAACATTTGAAAACTTTTAGTGACAGGAATTTTTATTTTTATAATTTTTAGATAAACATTTAAAATACTTTCTTCTAGAGAAAGCCTAGGAATTAAAGAGCATGTTTGGTACAAAAATTAAAAAGAAATTCATGATCAATTCTATAGCAATTTGCACCATTGTCATATTTCTATTTTGATTATTTTTTTCATAAAGAGCCATTTCTTAAATAATTTAGTGTGTGATAAAATTCTGAGCAGAATGATATAATTACATATATAAGCCTCACCATCTCTAATCATCCTTTAATCATTTATTGAGAAACCAGTTTCCAAAAACCAAACAACTAAAAGGAAAAGAAGAAGAAGAAGAAGAAGAAGAAGAAGAAGAAGAAGAAGAAGAAGAAGAAGAAAAAGAAGGAGGAGGAGAAGGAGAAGACAGGAGGAGGAGGAAAAGGAGGAGGGGGGAGTGGAGGGGAGGGGAAAGGGGAGGAGAGCAAAGGGAGACAGAGAGAAGGAGGGAGGGAGGAAAGAAGGAGAAACTTAATTTATTTAACTTGTTGAGAATATCAATAAGATTCCTAAAACTGAAAAATTCCAGTCATTGCAGGCTCAGCATATTCCAGATTGGTGAATTCCTAAATTGGCATTTTCATTGTGAGTCTGGGAATGGATCTTGCCATTTTGTTACACATACAGCATAGATAGGCTATTGGAATTGTATCTAAAACATTTAAAATGGAATCATTCTTCAACTAGTTGAACTAGTGGAAATTATAGATGGATAGATGATAAATAGTTGATAGATCATAGATAGATAGATAATAGATGAGAGAGAGAGAAAGAGAGAGAGAGAGAGAGAGAGAGAGAGAGAGAGAGAGAGAGAGAGAGAGAGAGAGATGTAAGGATTTGAGACTACAAGAGATCTCTTAAGAAGAGTGTGAAGTGGCTCAAGACCCCAGAGTAGACAGGTATCCATGGGGAACTACCTGAGCTGGTGCTGAAGAATTGGTATATTGCTAATGCATCTTAAATAGTGGGACACAAACATTAAAGACAATTTATGTCTTTATGCCACAGAGCATATGTGCCTCATTAAAAATAGCAAGTTGAACCCTAGGAACCTGAGATGCCTGGATGATTTTGAGCAGACCAGAAAGAGAGCAACCATTGGAGGAGGTAGAGCTTATTTTTATACATCTGGGATCAAATACCAAACTAACCAAAATGCTATCACAGGCAAGTAGAGACATCAAGGATCATACAAGCACACCATGAGTTCCTGGCATTGAGTCTCACAAGAAGTTAGACTCAAGCCTAGGAGAGGATGGTGGAGACCCAGATTGACTAATGTTAATTTTCCACCATGAAGAAGGAGAGCTTTTCTGTTTGCACTGCTGGCAAGCATTAGTTTATAATTAATTTAATGGGAAAAGGAATTTGAAACTGTTGGAAAGGAAGAAGTTAACTTGGATGTAGCTATCTGTGGTTGCATGATGAAGCTTTACAGGTGGAGCTAACTGGCAGGAGCAGTTTTCTAGAATATGAAGAATCTTGGGAGACTACAGTATATCTTCTGTAAAGTCAGAAATAGAGGTAATATACATCCACACAATTTATAGATAGTCAATAAATATTTCTTGCTTAAACATATTACAAAAGAAAAAATATATATAAAAGGAGTAATCAGATCGGTTTAGAGATTTGTTTCTATACGATCATCATACTTACTCATAGGTGATATTTTCATTTTGAGTGTTAAATGCATGATTTGCCTAACATTGTAAACATGATGGCTCTCATAGTCTTACTGCTTTTTATTTAGTTTGATCATGATGTGTCAGTGAGACAGGGCTGGACTTTGTTTGGATGAGTAATTTATCTCAGGGAGCCAGATGCAAAATGGTTCATTTATGAGCACAGCAGAGGGAGCCATATCGTATTCAGTTAAGGAGTCCAAGGCACTGACTTCTTTGACATTTCTTTGACTCCTCTAACTTTTGACAAAACGTGTGACAAGTCAATAACATCAAAAATTTAGGCGGCTGAATTGCTCAGGAGAGTGGGGAAAGGCACAGTGGAGGTGGGAATAAAGTGAGAATGTCCAAAGAACTGACATAATTGGAACTGGGATGCAAAAGATATTTTAAATATTCATGGGCCTGAAATTATAAAGCTATGACATACGGCATGTGAAACTGTGCTACTGTGAGGGTAGCGGCTGTGAAGTCAAAATATGTGTCCTGGGAAAGTTAGTGATAAATAGCCTCTTTAGCTAGAAAGTAGCTTTGATGCACACATATAAACATACCCACCCCCCCCCCCACACACACAGAGGGGTGGAGGAGGAGAAAGGAAGAGAGAGAGAGAAGAGAGAGGGAGGAAGAAGGGAGAAAAGAGGGGGAGAGAGAGAGAGAGAGAGAGAGAGTTTCTCAACGTATTGGCGATTATTGGTAATTTGCAAGTCCAAATTCCATAGGATAAGCCACCAGGCTGGAAATTCAGAAAATACCAGATGTTTGTCGTCTTGTGCCAGAAATCCACAGGGCAGGACAGGCAGACTGAAAACTCTAAAGCTCAGGCAGGATTTCTATGCTGCAATCTTGAGGAAAAGTCTATCCTGTTTAAGAAATCTCTCTTTTCCCTTAAGGCTTTCAACATACTACATAAGGCCCATCCCATTAGGGAGGATAATATGCTTTACTCAATGTCTAAGGATATAAACGTTAATCACATCTAAAAAAATATATCAGGGTACCAGCATGGCTTAGCCTGTTAAGTATCAGACTCTTAATTTTGGCTCAAGTTATTATCTCATGGTCCATGAGTTCAAGACCCCCATTGAGCTGCATGCTGGCAGAGTGGAGCCTGCTTGGGATTGTCTGCCTCCCTCCCTCTCTGTCCCTCCCCTGTTTGCTTGCTCTCTCTCGTGCTCTCTCACTCTCTCTCTCTCTCTCTCTCGCTCTCTCTCACTCTTTCAAAATAAATAAATAAACTTAAAAAATAAAATAAAATATAAATAAAAATAAAAATAAATATCTTCACAGTAACATATACAATAGATTTGACCAAACAACTGGACATCATAGCTTAGGCAAGTTGACACATAAAAACAACCATTATAGAAAATAATAGGCTAGTAGAAGATGAGAACAGCTACACTTAACAAGGCCCAATTACTCACTGAAAAATAGAATTCCAACTAGGGGATCAATTGGCATGAACTAATGGAAATAATGCTCATTGCGATCCTAGTGTAGATGAAGTGTATAGTGTTCTATTCCCGATACTACAATAATATTTTGTGTTACACATATGTGCACACCTTTTTATGTAGCTTGCTTTCTTTCTTTCTTTCTTTCTTTCTTTCTTTCTTTCTTTCTTTCGAGAAATACAGAGAAAATGTGAGCGTGGGACGGACACAGAAAGGAGAATCTCAAGCAGGTTTCACACTGCCAGTACAGAGCCCAAAGTGGGGCTCGAGCTCAGGAAACCTTGAGATCATGACCTGAACCAAAATCAAGGGTCAGAAACTCAACCCATGTTCACTCATGACAACTTGTTTAATCTTTCTAACATCTTAAGATGTGACATATTGCTCTAATGTTATATAAAGTGCCAAGACTTTAATTCATTGAGATTAGGGATTCAGTTGTTTAACAAATATAAATAAATTATGTTCATAATTTATTCATTCAGTGATACAGATGTATCTGGAATATGTCAAGTGTCAGGTTTTATGCTCAAAGCTAATATGCAAACAGGATGATGCAGAATTGATAGATGAACTACAATGTCAAAGAGCTATATTTTAAGACCCTGGGATGGCGAGAGACAATGTTGAAAGCAATTATGTAATATAAATCCAAAATTTTAAAAATATCCAAATAAAAATTATCATGTATCCATCTCTAACCATAGAAAAGATGAATTAACTAAACTACTGTGACTGTCAGAAATTTCATAAAGTGAGATATAAAATTATTGTAGTATGTATTTCAGCCAACCAAAATTACACAAAACTTAGTCTAGCTCTTGGTTGATTAAGTACTTCCTTAATTTAAGTATAGATTGTCAGTATAAAAAATACATCTAAGAAATCATATTAGGGGCGCCTTGGTGGCTCAGTCCGTTAAGCCTCCGACTTCGGCTCAGGTCAGATCTCACGTTCGTGGGTTCGAGCCCCGCTTCAGGCTCTGTGCTTACAGTTAGCTCAGAGCCTGGAGCCTGCTTCTAGTTCTGTGTCTCCTTTCTCTGCCCCTCCTCCTTTCATGCTTTGTCTCTCTCTGTATCAAAAATAAATAAATAAATAAAACATTAAAAAAAGAAATCATATTAAACATTGACATGTGAATATATATTTTAAGAAAAGTGGCCAAGATATTTCTATCATCCAATTCTGATATGAGGAAGGCATTGGCACTTAAATTGGCTAGAAATATTTCACCGTGGCATTCTATAGATAGCATTGCAAGAGATTTTATCAGTCTGCTTGTGACTTGAGGTTGAGTTTGGGAAATTGAGGGAAGTTCATGACATCTGTATTTCAACACAAATTTCCCAAATCACTGGGTGTCTGGCGTTGCACTTCTTTCTCATAATTGCCACATGAGCTTTGTTTCCAATATGGAAAGTACAGAGACTCTACATCACTCTTTTGACAAAGACAAGTGTCTTAGACTCTTTTCTCAATAAAGCCTTCTTTATTTTTTATGCGATCATGTTTTCTATTTTATGCAGGAATCTTGGTTCAGCCCTTACAGTGAGAAGTGTAAACTAACATGATTTAATAAGTATAAAAATTTTCATTATTTAATATTTCTAAATATAATATATTAATTACATCATTAAGGAAAATTATTAATAGTTAAATATCTTAAAAGTGTCTTCCAAGGATTTGTTATTTCTTCTTGTGTTTTTTTAAGTTAAAAATCCTTTGACATTGTTATTATAGTTCAATAGTTCTTAAATTGTTTTCAGTATGAAGTAGTACAGAGATGCTGATTCAGGAATTATAATAATGTTTTTATATCAGTTGAATTAAAAATTAAAAAATGCACAAAAAAGAACAACATGATATTTGTACCAATAGAAATATATATATTAGTACATACTAGTAGAAATATATGCATATATATACATATATGTCACAATAGTATCGTATTTACTTCTCTTGAAAACTTTGCAGTACTATATGCAAATTCATAAACACAACTCACATTCACCTACAAGAATGTTGAAGCAGCCCGTGGAGGAATGACACATATTCACTGCCGTTACTTAAAGTAAAATTCCCAATATGACACACTAGGGCAAACTTTAGTAAACCCTCCGGAAATTTTTTTCAAGGAATTTATGATTGTTAGTGATGTCATGTCTAAATGCCATAGGGCAAAAAAGAAAAATAAGAACAAACAAAATACAAAACACTTAGGTTAAGCAGTGTAAATATGCTTCCTAATAATTCAACCCCTAGAAATCAATGCCTTAAAACTGGCCTTTAAGTCCAGACACCTAATGTTCACAATGTATTCTTAGTTAGTGATTTATAACAATAAATTAATAAATTAAATGAATCCATTTAATTCTATACAATAATTACTTAAAGACTCAACTTGTCCAACTTAGCGATCTATTTTCTCATTTCACAATTGTATACTTCAGATTATTGAGGTCATGATTGGAAAGCAAAATACATTTATTTCTACAAAAATTGTTTTCTTTACATAGGTTTACAGAAGGGAAAATTAGTATGTCATAGTGGCAAAACTGTCTTATTAATGAAAAGATGCAAAGATGTGTTAATTCCTGGCCATATTTATTTTCAACATGCTCTTAGTGTGGTTTGACCAGTTAGAACATTTGTTGCCATTCATTTTTCTATTTAAATCCTAATGCTCAGATTCAAAGATTAGCTGAACTAGTAGGACTTTTAGCACACGTTATTTTCAAGACAAAATTGTCGACATAAATTTTAAAATTCCTACAAAATGTTCTGCTTAAAAAAAATCAAGTTCACAAAAATAAGCTCTTACATGTATTCTATATTTCTAAGAAAATATTTTTAAATGCTTGGTGAATGTGTGTGAAAATGTGAGATGAAGCTATCATACCACAAGATGGCAGATTAAGGCCACAAAACGAGTATTTCTTGTAATAACAAAACACTAGTTTATCTTTTATATACATGTTCATTTTTTACAAAATTTTTAATAAAAATACAAGTTATGCATAATTTAGTTATAAACAGATAATTGGAGATCTCGTGTTAAGATGAACATTATTTTTAGATGAGAACCTCTTTCCTAATTTGCCTTATTAAGATATATCAAATTTTTTTAATAATGGAAAAATTGTCTATAATCTTAATGTCAGAGTAAGGATTTCCTTTAATCCCCCAAATCTTCTAGGCATTCAAAATATATCAAGGTGAATGCAATTAACCTTTGGCTTTATTTCTGGATAAAATTTATTTTTTGGCCATATTTGGCTTCATAAGTCATTTAGAATTACTAAAAACAAACAAACTGAAAAAAAAGACCGAAACAAACTTGAGGTATTTTACTTTGGAATCAGCTTATTTCAGATTTGGGTCATATTAGTTAAATTTTCTGAATCTCTGCCTCTGATATTTCCTCATCTTGAATATTCAGTACTCTAATATCTTATTATGACCTTACGGTTTACTTATATGTTAAAGTATATGATGTTGATGGTAACACAAGTGTCTACACATGTCCAGACTCACCGAATGTGTATATTAACTAATTATACATTAATTAATTGCAGTTTTTGTATACCAGGTATGCCTCAGTAAATGTGGACAGAAAAATCTGTTTGATTTTGAAACAAATGAAGAAGTCAGATGATGCAACTATATCCCTGATATGTATATCTGAAATTGCATTAGAATTCCCATTATGAAATCAAGACAATTACACTATAGAAATAAGAAAATTCATGGTGGGAGGGGAAGAAGTTTCAAGATACAGGTACCATTTGGTGAGAAACATCTGGTTTATCCTAGCCCTAAACAAACTGTACAGTTATGAGTTTTCTGTGGAAATATCACAATTTCCATTGAAGTTGTATTGTAGGAGGTGCACATGGTTATTATAGCTGGATAGCCTGACTGAGAATGTTTGCAAAAACACTTATTCTCAAAAGAAAACACCAGAATGATCCAATCAGGATTAGAAAACTTTTTTAAATGTTAAAATAAAGGCTTATTATGATTTAATTTGGCATTTATAAAGATCAGTTCTGTGGAAATGGACACAAACTGGAATGGAGAGCAGAATTCAGGTCATAGAAAGACCAGTTAGGAGTGTTTCCCAATATTCACAATGAAACATAATGAAGATTCAGACACGGGAAGTGAAGAGGGAAAGGAAGCCCTAGATGTTTGAGCAAGTGTATAGGTAGGTGTGGGCCATTGTTAATTAATCAACCGATTACTCAAAGGTTATTTATTTATTTATTCAACAAATTATTCAACCTCTTACACTACTCTAGACACATTTTTTAATGTTTATTTTTGAAGAGAGACAGAGCATAAGCAAGGGAGGTCCAGAGAGAGAGAAAGACGCAGAATCCAAAGCAGGCTCCAGACTCTGAGCTGTCAGCTGAGAGACTGATGTGAAACTCAAATCCATGAACTGTGAGACCATGACCTGAGCCGGAGTCAGGCACCCAACTGAGCCACCCAGGAGCCTCTAGATACGTTTTTAAATATCAAATCACAATCTTGAAAAAGACAAAACCTGTAACTATTACAGAGCTTATCTTCTATTGAGAATCCATGCATGTGCTGCAATGATGTGTTCCAGGCAGAAGGAACTAAAACTACAAAAGCCCTGAAACGAATGTGCTTTAAATCCATGAATGAGGACAAAGTTGCCATTCAGAAATGAAAAAAAAGGGGGGGGTGGAGATAATCTGTTTAAATCATCTACTAATTTATGTGTCAGCTTTGCATACATAATGCAAATATAGAAATGAACAAACATAACCCCTTTTGATGGACCTTTCAGAACTTGTTTTGTTGGGAGAAGAATAGAAACCAGTGTGGGTAAGAGAAATGTGTGTGGGCGTGGGTATGAAGAAGCCAAGAATGATGTGTGCAACGTTTTCTTGGTAAAACCAGCTAGCTCTCTAACAATGCATTAACCTAGATATCACAAGAGAAGCAGTTATTGGTGGGACATGATGGAAGAACTACTGATTTTAAGGTCTAGAGTTTACTATACTGTGGAATGACTAGGAGAAGATGTCAGTGGGAACTAAAATCTTAGAGAAAATGACGCATATCAAAATTTTAAAGATAGAATATAAATAGAATTAAGTCAGGTACACAGTCCTATATAAGGTTAAAGAGAAAGATCTTGTTAGGTTGAGAAACCAGAGAAAGCTTCCTGCAGTATCTACAGCTGATAGTTAACCTCAAGAATGGACAGAATTGGGGTAGAAACAAAGTATGTCAGAGAGAGAAAGTTACTCAAGCAGAGGGAAGAGCATAGACACAATCAAGGAAATGTAAAAAGTGAGGAAGAGGGGCTGTTCTAGAAACAACAAATAGTGTACTATGCTTGTGCATAGTACATGGATAAGTAGGATTATCATTATCTTACATGTTTATTTATTTGACTAGGGGAATATGTTTCTCATTAATCCAATCAATAATCTTATATGTTCATCTAGTCTATATGGTGTCAGTGATCACTCAAAAGATTGAGGCAAGGGAGAAGCATGACAGGAATGAAAGCCCTGTCTCTAGGACTGAGGGCATGGAGATTGTGTTCATGTGTAAGAAGGTGAAAATTTGCCTGAAACATCAGTAGCTTGTCAAACATCTGTCTAAACAATTCTCTGACACAATGTACCCCATGTTTTTTCAAGATGCATTTGAACCCAATGGCTCTATGTAGCTCAGAAAGAATAAGAATGCCATTAAAAAGCATACATTGACCCAAAGGATACAATACCACTTGAGAGCCAGGCTAGACTGCAGTGCTGGCATAGAGATACATAGAATTCTTAAATTACTAATGCATACAATTTGTTTGGTCAAGGTTGAAGGAGTAGGCTTTCTAATTAGCCATGATTTGCTATGGTTAGTATGGGGATTGTCTTCTTATACTGATAGACTGGGAGAGGGTTAGTGACCATCAGAGGAAAATAAATATGCCCACAGAATACGAGAAAGAATATTAGTCAATAATTACATATGCAATATATTTTTAATTTTTTAACTTTTTAATTAATTTATTTTTGAGAGAGAGAGAGCAGGCACAAGTGAGGGGGAGGGGCAAAGAGAGAGGGAGACAAACAATCTGAAGCAGGCTCCAGGCTCTGAGGGGTCAGGGCAGAGCCTAACGCAGGGCTTGAACTCACAAACCATGAGATCATGACCTAAGCTGAGGTTGAACGTTTAACTGACTGAGCCACCCAGGCGCCGTAATAATTTATTGCTGGGTACAAGTAGGGATAAGGAAATGTCACTAATCTAGATAAGGATTTTGGGAACAAAAGTTTTTGAAAGTCAGGGTGGGAAGAAGAAATATCAATAATAAGCAATTATTTTACTCATATAGACTTTACCATACCTAAGAGAGTTCTTATAAAATATAAGTGAGACATTATACCTCAGAAAAGTGATCATATGCTACACACTGACACTGATGTGTCTAGAAGACATTAATTTCATTTCTATCCTCTGAGGCAAAAACCAGAAAATGTCTTTGAATTTGCATTTCTCTCTGGCTAGCCACTGTGTCTCAGTCAACATTTATATGTAGCTTCATCTTCATTTAATTCCTATCTCTATTTATATGTCACTGCTACAAAGAGTTTGTCACTCACAAACCTATCTAAAATAATCACTGGTCATGACTTTTACCCTGAGCTAATTTTCTTCATAATGCACTTATCACTTCCTGGCATTCGATTGTGTATGCTATTTGCCTGAGGCTATTAATCTGAAATAATTTTATAATAATTTTGGAAGCAGAGCAGATGGATTAGATAACTGTTATGATCTCATCCAAGCCAGTGCTACAATTATCAAAATTGATTGCGATTAATTTTACACTGTATAGTTATCATTAAGGATCAAACTACTTTTTGCCTGCTTAAGTAAACAGAAGGATGAAAATTCCATAGCTCAATTATAAATAATAAAATTATAATGTGAAATAATAATAATTTTAGTGATCATCAATCCCGTATTTATGTTTCCATTTATTTTTCTAATAACAAATATTAGATCTATCAAATATCTGAAGATGGTAGTGTGTGTAGGTATTTACACAGATATGTAGGCAAGGGGACACTGTGTGGTTCATCCAATGTCACCTCTTGGGTGGGACAAACCCAACCTTTTGACCCTAAGCCATGACTGAGGGAAAAGGAGAGTATTGCTCTGATCTGAACTTCTGGTGGTCATAAAAAATGCCTACTGCCTGTTTTTCTTCCACTGTAAAGTTACATTGGCCACTGAGTGTTACATTTGGTAGTTAGAGATATTTATAAAAGACCACATTTTATTTTCCAGTTTATTCTTGTCTTACACAGAGTTTTCAATGAGGCCTGACACTGGGTTAACAGGCTTTTACAATGAGAAGCTTTACAGGAGAAATTTAACTAGTGTCTCAGGTTTCCAAGGATAACACCCAGCAGCTAAACCATTAAGGTAATTACAAGGAATCAGGAGTGAACTGAGGCAGTTTGTCAAAGCGAGAAATCACAGATCTAAATTAATTGAATTCTCTGAATGATGATAAAAAAAATGCATCACTTTAAACACAGAAAGGAGTTTTAAGCCAAGTCCTAAGCCACTAGCGATATCTCATTATAATAGAAGTCACTAGGTAGAATGATTTAAACTTGCTGAATATAAAACGTTTTCTAGCGCACATAAATAGTAGGAGTTTTTCAAAGTCTTTATCATAATCTTAGAATATTTAAATACAAATACAGATATTAGGTTTTGGTCTACTTTTGCCAATTTTTAAAAGCATAATTACAGCAGATTTATTTTTTCACCAATAAAAGAGGCAATTACAGGTGATTTTATTTAAGTATATTGATTATTCAGAAAAATGATCCATAACAATATAAAGGATGACTTACTTTAATATTTGATACATCCTAGGAAGAGAGGACAAGTAGTTTTTGTATTTATTTCATATCACTTTGAAGCTTATACCTAAGTAATTGTTTCATATTCCACTTACTGTTGTTCAAATGTACCCCTCTGTAAAATTTCTAAAGCAAAATATACTTTAATGAAATTTTAGACACATAATAGTTTAGACGTATTATCTACAAGAATTGCCTGTCTCAATTTTCAAGGGATCATGGATTTTTTTTTCAACAGATCATAGAAAATTTGCTATTCAGTCATGAAATTTCTTTGACAAATCATGACTCCCAACAGGTTTTGAAATCAATGATCATTAAATGGTTTGAATTTACTTGGTTTGGTATGTTTTTATTAATTGGAGGAATGCAGAAATGTAATTTTAGTATTTGTTTTATTCAGTGTATACTGTAGGTTATTTCATCCTATAGATAATTAATGGGAGAAGGGAAACACATAAGCTTCTTATCACAACATTAATTCATTCTATTAAGTCTGCATCTAGTATCTTGACTGCCAAGCATCGATTGCCACATTTATTGCAATGTTTGAGAAACTGTCAGCCAAAATGAAGGAATCTCATAGATCCCTTACTACAGAAAGGAGTGATTACTGGAACTGGAATTTCAAAGGTTTCAAAGTATATTGATTTGAACTCACTTTCAATAATTATTATTTTTTCTAAAACTGGATGCATGGACTTATTAAAATGGATAATCAAGAAGATCATTTGAAGTCCTACTACCAAACATAGGCAACATGTTCAGCTGAGAACAACAGTCATTTATCCAATTTACCTCCACGTAAAATTGCCTAACTAATTCTTTAAATCTCAGAACAGAAAAGCCTGGGGAATAAAAAAGGACCACTCCATCTGTCTGTAGAAAAAGCCGACTTTATCTACATGATTGAAAATAACAAAAGTATTTTCATCAAACTTTATCTCCTTGATTCACAGTGAGTTGCAGTTTCTGCATGTACAATTCAACACCTGTATTTGCTGCCTTTTCATTTCATATCATTTACAATAAAATATGTAGGGCCACTATTTATATCATCTGGATTTGGGTGTGTTCTGTTCTGCCAAAAACAGGTTAGAATTCTAGAGGATTTCAGATATTACTTTGCTGGATTTACACATATGAAATTATGCTGGGTGTGTATGCAAAGCTGAAAAGTAGGATTTTATGGCATATGGAAGTTCCAGAGCTCGCCCAAATCTGGCAGTTCGACCTTGTTTTAGTGATGAAAAATATAACACACTAGTGGGTATATCAACTAGGCATGAAACAACAAATATGATATAATCCCTTCTTGCCTAAAAGCTAATTAGCTCATGTGGTCTTAGTCATCAAAATAATAATTAACTTACTTATACTGGTTAATTAAAAGGTAATGGTCTTGTAGTTCACTTTACAGGTGTTGCCTAAATGAGAGGTGAAAGCGAACAGTTTAGAGTTATACATCTTCCGGTTCAAGATGATCAACTGAGCACAACAATAAGACTCATCTTACTGGCAAGATCTCGTTTAAAGTATACTGAATATAAAAACGTTATGAATTTGTCACATGCTATAATAAAGAACATAAGTATATGATAAATTTCAATTACATGTTTAAGGAATCATATAATTTATGGATAATTTAAAATTGGAAATAATTTAGGTTAGTGCCTAAGTGGCTCAGTCAGTTGAGTGGTTGGCTTTGGTTCAGGTCATTATCTCGTAGTTCTGACATCTAGCTCAGAGCCTGGAGCCTGTCTTCAGATTCTGTGTCTCCCCCTCTCTCTGACCCTCCCCTGCTCACACTGTCTCTCTCTCTCAAAAATAAATAAAACGTTAAAATTTTTTAAAAATAAAATTGGAAATAAAAATAGCAACATGGACTATATGCTGAGCTTCAAGATTAGGCAGAATCTATATATTGACATAATTACATATAGACTACAGACTTGCTACAACAAATAACTAGCTTAAATAATGGTCAAAAATTCAAGATTTAATTTAAGGCTTGTATATGGATGGGCAAATATCATTTAATCTTCTCTTTATTTTTCAACATGCATAAAAATAAACAAAAGTGTATGCCCCAAGTTAAGAAAAAAAGTCATTTGGACTTTCTACCTCATTTAATTGAGTATCTTAAGAACCATAAAGCACTGAATGTAGGTGTTGTTATTTATGTGTAAAGGCTAATATGACTCTTGTAAGTAGAATGACTAACTTCACAGAAGCCCCAGTCAGATTTTCCAGTTTCACCTTTTAAAATCCTGGAATCAAAAATTCAGGCAAATAAGCCACGATAAACATACAGAAACATAACCTGAGTTAAAACTGTCTCTCTCCAAAATTCATTATGTTAAAACCTAACCCGCAGTGTGATGGTATTTAGAGTGGGGTCTGGGAGATGATTAAATCACAAGGGTAGAGCCTTCATGAATAAGAATCAGGCTTATAAAAGACACCTTCAAAAAAAATACCCTGGCTTCCCCCACTACTTGAAAATGCAAAGAAGACACCAGTCTATGAACCAGAAAACAGGTTCTCACCATACACCCAGTGTATTAGCACCTTGATCATGAAGTTACCACCCTCTAGAACTATTAGAAATAAGTTGTTTATATTCCACTCAGTCTACGGTATTTTTGCAATAGCAGCCTGAAGGGAGTAAGACAGGCAAAACCATAAGATAAATAAACAGAAAACATGACCCAAGTTGAAAGAACTAATGCAGAGAAGAAACCAAAACTACAAAAATAACCATCCTCTTGTTTTTTTAAGGGACTTTAGGAGATTTTTTTATACACAGGACAAAAAAAAAATATAAAACAAACAAGCAAACAAAAAATAATGAGTAAGAATGATATCTAGAAAATTAAGGGTATTACTCAAAATAGCAATATAATGCTTCTGAGATAATGCAAAGTAAATTAACAAAGAGATGAACAATATGAGAGCATTGAGAGCAAAGATAAGAAATGTTACAGCAAAACTAAAATCCAAAAAACAGTTGTCCCAAAGAGAATTAAGAGATTAAATTATGATGAAAGTGATAGATTATTTTCTAATGTCGAAAAGAGACATTAGGTCTTCAGAAAAGGAATCAGCCAATCTAAGACTGCTGCATAATAAATCACTCCTGAAACTTAATGGTGTAAAACAATTTTTATATTTTGCTATTGGATTCTGTGGTTCAGAGAGTTGCACAGGGTTTGATAATCTTGTCTGGGCCTTGAGTGGGATATATCGAAGGGAGAAAACAACTCTAAACCCTAGGGATAGAGTTTATAGAAGTCATCTATGTTCAGTGCCTAGGTATGGACTAGAACTTTGGCTGGGTTATTGGTGGGGATAACTCTATATGGTTATTCCATGTGATATCTTTGATGGACTAGTTTTGGCTTCCTCATAGCATAGCAGCTGGGTTCCAGGACTAAGGGTCCCAATAATACAAATTTTAAGTGTGTGGAATTACATTAATCTAGTCTTGGAATTCACATAGCATAGTATTTGCTATCTCTGTTGATCAAAGCACCACAACATTTGTTCTCACAGATTAAGTAGCAATAGACAGAGACCCCACCATTTGATGGGAAGAGTGACAAAGTAAGAAGAGTATGTAGGGTGGGAGACATTTTTGTACCCAGCTTAGAAAATTCAATCTGCCACTGCCTTGCTGACAAAAAAAACAAAACAAAACAAAACAAAACAAAAAAAAACTACAGAGAAACAGACAAAAAATTTTGAAAGTGTCATATATAAGGGAAAAAAAAGTATGCTAGTATCTGGTGACTTTTAAATTTTGATAAAAAAGTGATTTCTAACTTGACCTATCTATTATTCTATATGTCAAGTACATGAAGAAAAAATACAGCCATTTACTTTTGTGAATGTATGTGTAAACCAATAAATGGTCTCCCCATTCATTCATCCTTGGGAAGTTACTTGAAAATATAGTCCAACAAAAAAAAGATGAACAAAGAAACAGTTATAGAATTAACAAAACAGTGGAGAATTTAAAGACATATCTTAGAAAAAACATGTCAGTTGTCTCAGTTAAGAATATCTATATGGAGTCAAATATGAACAATGGAAGAATTAATAATAAACTAGCCAATATCAGTAATATTTTGGAGGAAATATATGTTTATTTTCCCTAGTGGAAAACAAAAGAAATATAAATGCTAATAAACAAATTGAAACAAGCATATAAAAATGTGAAGTAAATGAAAGTGTGATATATTTTAAAAAATTATTGTGTGTAAGAAAGATGACTCAATTTGGCCTTCTTTTAATACTGTAAATTTAATAAGAGCTGGAGACATTGGATAGAAGTGACTCAATAATAACAGACAATTCAGCTCAATAATAAATAATACTTCCATACCTACAAAGTCTAAACACTCTACTGTATCTCTAAATGTAAATTGATATGTGAAAAAAAACAAGACATAAAATCACAATGCAGACCCTGATTTTGTCAATGTGAAAGGAAAGCCAATGTCTCCATCTTGGAGAGTAGAAGAAGGATCCTGGAGGTAGAGAGCACTTTTGTGACATAGGACACAACAATTCTTGTTTTATCAAGGGAGAAACAAGAGATGGTGTCAAGATTAACTGATCCCCAAATAAATATTAAATTTAAATAAATTTTAAATTTTAAATAAATTTTAAATACTTGAAGGTAATCAATAGAGAAACAGCAGTTAAAAAAGAAGAAAGAAAAGGAAAGAGAAAAACAAAATAGAGCAGAGAGAAGAGATAGTGCATAAAGTGAGCTAACTCTTTATGGAAATGCAAGGTTAAGAAATGACTCCATAGAAGTATAAAATGTTATCTAGAAATATAGTATTAATTACCAGAGGATTAGACAAAAGAAAGTATAATTGAAAGGAATTGATTTGCGAAGTGCTGGGCATGAGGCATGGGAAGAGGGAAACTATTCTTTCTCATTATAATTCCTACTATGCAATTTCATTTTTAAAACAATGGATATATGCTACATTCATAAAATTAACAGTAATACAAATTCTGCTCACATTTCCAGCCCTTATATGAACCCGGTCATTATTCACATGATGGATTCAAATAAATTTTATGGGAGAAATGATGAATAATTGAAAAATAGGTAACAATTAGATGGGGCCTAAACTACTTTTAAGATATTGTGACAAGGGACACCAAGCTGACATCTGACTTCAGGTCAAGTCATGATCTTGTGGTTGGTGAGTTTTAGCCCTGCATTGAGGTTTGTGCCAACAGCTCAGGGCTTGGAGCCTCCTTTGGATTCTATGTCTCTTTCTCGCCTCTTCCCTTCTCACTGTCTCTCTCTCTTTCAAAAATAAATAAACATTAAAAAAATAAGATGTGCCTTACAATGGGATATTTCTTAGTTGCTCATGTCAGGAGATAAGGAATTCTGTTTGTTTAGGATCCTAAAAGATATTTCTCCATCTAAATGAAGTATTACATAACTTACCTACATGGGAAATAGAATAACTAAGGAAATAAGTTCTTCTACATTACAGCATAAAAAGAAAGTCATAGTGAATGTGACTAGATACCCATATGTTTTACATATTTTAAAATAGATATTAACACACTTATAAAATGATCACTTTGTGTGCAGAGACAGTCTGGTGAACACTTAAGGTTTCTGAGTGTGAATGAAAACCAAAGAAATACAAAAGTACCAACAACAATCATTTTATTGGCAATAACTGCTGGGCAATTATAGATGTGTTTTTGCAGCCTGGCAAAAAATAAGTTTCAATACCAATTCAATTCTTGAAATAATCATGGCAGAAAAAATATAATCAAAACACTGATTTCTTTGCTTACTTCATTTTGGAGTGAAAACCTTAAAGCTGTCATCTGCGAATATGAAATACAGTCATTTTCATGAGTATGAAATGCAGATTAATGTTGTTTCTGATTGGAATGGCACGCATGAAATTTGCATTCAAAGGTTCAGGGTGTAAGAATAGAAGGGGACGGTGGCATTCTGTGAGATAGAGTAATAAAGAAGGTCTGTTGCTCTAATAGCATAGATGATGGCTGACTTGCTCTGTTCTGGGTTGAATCTATGCCACCAACTATAGTTGTATGAATCACCACTGCCTGATCAGCTCTCCCAGTGAGTAGCAGTACAATCAATACATCTGAATATAATTCCAGGAAGTCTTTGTTTTTGAAGATTCTAAGAAACTATACCACATTTAGGATTATGTGTCATTCATATAGTCTTAGTGGCTCAATTAAGGGAAGTAGAAATGTAAATCTAATGTGATTTATTTTGGTATGTGAAATAAATACAATAACCTCTCTCAAAATGCCATAAACTAAAACCTAATCTAATCAATGATTCTGATTACAACTTTAATGGACATGTAATAACAAAAGATACTATGAAATGAAATAATGCAAACATTACTCACATATTCTTGCTGCTTTTATTTTATACTTTGAACAAGTCATGAACAACTAATTGTATGACTTCTATAGGTATTTCATTTGGCTTTTTATTTTTGCTTAGAAGAATCTTTTAAGTACCTATTTAATGAAAGTTGTACACGAGTCCTCTATTCAGATCTACTTAAATTTAAGAAGCATTCATATAGAACTTCCAGCTGCTCTGAATCCTCAAACATCTGGAAAGACCAAATAGCCTACAGGTTCTATAACAAAATTAAGAAAAAAAGTAATAAAACATAATCAGTTTATTTGTGGACTCTCACTATTCCAGTGATATATGACTATCCTTACACCAACAATACAATGTCTTGATTACTCCAGCTTTGTGGTAAGTTTTGATATTGAGAAGTGTGAGTTATCCAAATTTGTTCTTTTTATTTTTATATTTTTAAACATTTATTTATTTTTGAGAGACAGAAAGAGATGGAGTGTGAGTCCAGAAGGGCAGAGAGAGAGGGAGACAGAGACACAGAGTCTGAAGCAGGGTCCAGGCTCTGAGCTGTCAGCACAGAGCCTGACACGAGGCTCAAACTCATGAAAGATGATATCATGACTTGAGCCAAAGTCAGACGTTTAACTGACTTAGCCACCCAGGTGCCCCCCTCTTCTTCTTTTCAAAGAGAGGTTTGGTTATACTTACTCCTTTCTCTTTACATATGAATTTTAGGATAAGCTTGGCAGTCTCTGAAAGCAAAGCACTTAATACTTTCATAAAGATGTATAGAATCTGTAGATCAATTTGAGGAACAATAGATGTGGATTCATGTTGAAGAACCTACCCCAATCTTCACAAGACATTAGCAAACATTCCCGGTAAGAAATAGGCACTCTTTCTAAAATTGCACATCAATAACACAAGTGAGTAAATTAGCCCTGCTCTTGTGAAGGTGTGACATAATTTCACTTCCCAAACAGCAGATACACAAACAGGCAATGTCAGTTCCCAAACAGTAGATATGTAAGTGGATATTTAGTGAACATTAAAGATTTTTTTTTTAGCTTGCTCCTGTCTACTGGATTTAACAACAGTACATTTCATGTCAGTAAACAATAAAGGTCAGAAAGTACTTTGACTGTTTTCACTCTGATCCATATGTTACCCAGGAAAGTCTGATTTTCTTAAGAAATATGAGTCTTCCAACAATACATTTTTAAACCACTTTATATGGGTTATGCTGTCACTCTAGTATAACCCTTGGAAACACGCCCACATTGTCCCCCAATAATATCACTTCATAGCATTTAGTGCCATCAAACTCAGTATTTTTCACTTTATAGCATTTTTTTCATTTCCTAAAGTACCGTTTTGCTATTTGGACATTCTTTACTCTCCACCTTTTGAAGATGGGAATTTTTCCCCTGACTTACTGTTCAGCTTTGCCCCCTTAAGCACCAAACTGACAATGGTCTCCTGCTGAGAAAATTTTCAGCCTGACATTGAAATAAAAATCTTTCTCATCACATGTTGGAATGGGTGAGTCTTTATAGCTTTAAAAACTATAATTTGGATATCCATCATTAAAATTGTCATTCTGATACATATTAAACAAGTAGTAAATAATCATGCATTAAATAATATTTTTAAAAAAGATACCTTTCATCATGTATAATTTGTGACTATAGTCTATGGATCTACTGTTAATCTACTGTTATACATGCCCATGAACACATGGGCACACACATTTTTTCTTCCATAGCTATTAGCCAGGGCCCATAGAATAAGAGCATTAGACTTTCCCCATAGAGAGATTTTTGGCAAGAAAGTCATGATACAATAAATAAATAAATAAATAAATAAAATTTACATACTTATTTATTTACTTACTTATTTTTGCTCCTGTCCTTGGGGGGAAAAAATGAATGTCTTTTTCCTTTGTAAGGTTGTAATGATGTACTGGGTTAAAGGGTACTACTTATGTGTTTTCTATTTAACAGAATGGACAAAATAGATTCACTGTGTCAATAGCTGCTTACAGGAGCCAGGGATATATTGATTTCACCATTAAGGAGGCCACAGCTGCAAATGGAATCTTAACTTCATTAAGCTTAAGTAAACACATTTCCATTACCCCAGATCCATCTGTCTTTTCCATTGGTTGACCAAGAGTATCAAATGGGATGTAATTGAAATCACAGTACTTGTAGTACAGTATGAGAGAAAAGGTATCGGAGTTCAAGTGTCCAGGTACAATTTTAGTTTTCTATGGCCCAGCAATGAAGCTAGGTGTATTATTTAATGTCTGTGGGTTTTAACTTAGGAAGCAATTGAGTGCTCCCTAGAGTTGTGGTTTGAATGCAGTGAGAAATTGTAATATTATCTGGTATCAAATAAGTATTAGTATAATAGTTATCATTATTTTTATTATTGTTCATAATCTTTAACTTCATTACACTTTTAATAGAGGATATTTATTATATGTAAGGAGACAAGTATGGCCATTTTCATGAAGGAAGCAGTCTGTAAATGGTATGGCATTAGGGTTCTATGGCAAAATTACAGAAGAACTAACATACTGAAAGGAAACAGGAAATATGATGATTGATTTCAGATTTGAGCTATAGTTTAGACTGATAAATACAGTCAAATTACCCAAATAACAGGTAGACATGGGTAGGATTCATTTGAAAAATAAATTAATTTTAGATGGACTTTAAGTTCATTGACATATTACTCAAAGGAACGTATAAAGAAGATCCCAGATGAGTCTATTAAACAAATTACTGTTTTTATCTGAAAGCAAAGGGAATGTGAAGGGAAAACAGGAAGGTCTTGGGTCCATCAGAGAGTGCACACGGAATAAAATGTATCTACAATTTAAGGCAAAGGTGCATTATCACATACTACTTATATCTCTTTTAAAGAAAAGGAGAAATAAACATATAAATATGAAGTATAACAGACATAGCAATTTCCCGTAGTACAAGATAAAACAGGAAGGACTATTAATAATACTACTGAAATGGAATGAATCACTTAATACTGAAGGAATTAGAAATAATAAAAAATTAAGAGAAATTATATTTTCCCCAAATCCAAATGTTTCTACTTAGTTTTTTTAATTTAAAAAATTTTTTTACTGTTTTTATTTTTTATTTTTTATTTAGTTTAGAGAAGGAGAAAGACAGCATGAAGGTCAGACAGGGGAGAGTCAGAAAGAGAGGGAGACAATGAATCTGAGGACAGGCTCCAGGCTCTGAGCTCAGTCCAGATGTCTGCTGAAGGCAACTCCCCAGTTGAAGTGAATGCAGAAATAATAGAACAGCCTCTCTTAAGGAACAAACTCTCTTTGGGAGACAGGTTTTTGTGGTTTTTTTTTTTTTTTTTTTTTTTTTTTTGTCAGCCTCCTACACCTTAGAGTAAGAGACAGCAGAAAACACAAACAGAGATGTTTGAAGAAGGAGAAAGAGAAGGAGGAAAAGAAATCTTATGATCTTAATCAGTATAAAAGAAATAAGAAAGGTAAGTGTTAAGAATGACTATGAAAAATACATGATGCAAATACATGTGCACTTGCCTTATGTATGTAATAGAGGATCTCTCAACCACATGAAGAAGTGGGAGCTTGTTTAGCCATGCGTTCAGCATAAAATCTGCATTTATTTAGCACCATAATGAGAGTTACAATGTTCATAAGGTCCCCTGCATGAACTCTAAAAACAAAATTCCTTACTCAATGAGGACGTTTGTATTTCATCTGTATATTAGCACAAACATTTTCACAAGACTCTAACTAAGGTCTATGGTTCATTCTGAAAGCTAATGAAATTTAAAACATAAAAATTCAGGATAAGATTTTTATAGAATCTAGTAGAATCTGAAAGATTCAGTGGCAGTTAAACCAATCTTGTCACTGAATTTTGGTTACAAAGAAAACAGTCTGTGTATGTCCTGTTAAACAGGTACGTATGAGTAAACCATCCCTGGATGTAAAGAGATGCTTAGTTAGTTGTGAGATATCATAAAAGTGAAGCAAATCTTTAGCAAGTCACATTAGAGGAACTGAAAGAAAACAATAAAGGCTGGGCATTTAAACAAAATGTATAAAATGGGTACTTTAAGACACACTTCTCATTTCTAACTAAATTATATGGGAAGGAGACTTCTGCTTCCAGATTAGCTGTGCTAGATTCTTGAAGTTCCAAACTTCCGCATTAGCTAGAACTAGCCAATTAAATTATAAGATGTAGATACAGATGCTATAGATAGATATATAGATATATATAATTTAATACATAACATTTTACTAATATATATATAATTTATTAATATATATGAAACGTCAAGGAGTTGTGAGACAACAAGTATATGATAAACTAAAATTTTAGGGAGAATGTACCTGTCCATGGTGAGACGCATATCATTAGATGATTTGTTTGCAAGTGTTCTCACCAATTCTGAGGCCCAATAAAGATCTGAATTGGAAATGAGTAAAACATGGAGACTTTTTGAAATGAAAGGGGTCTAACATTGCAGAGTTAGTATTCCCTTTGGGACTTTTGTGGAATATACTGGAGGTTGTGGATTGTATAATACAAGCTCTTAAATCTTTATGTGATTATGTCTTCAGCCTCAAAGTTAAGACTCCACAAAGTCCTGATAGAGGGAGTGCTTCTATAACAAATATGTGATACCTCTCAATAAATCTGCAGTATTTGAAGCTCTTTCTACTTAGAGGTCTATGAGCACAGCTCACAATCTATCAGAACAGAACTAAATCCCCTGCTGTCTTTCCCACATGAAGAAACAAAGTTCTACCATTATTGATCAGAAGCCTGGGAAGAATATTCCAGAATTAACAATATAGAATGAATCTTATTCTTCATACTGAGAATGACTTATTACACTTTTTTCTTTTTAATGGAGCAAAAGTGAACCTGGATATTTTGAAGAATGTCATCTAGATCCTATGATTTATACAAAATTCCCAGAACACAAAATATGGGAAAAGGTACAAAAGAGTGACTGATAATGAGGGGAAAAAATATAGAATCAGAATCATACATAATTCAGATATTGGGATTTGAAGAAAGTTCTTTATTTTTTTTATGTCTTTTATTTATTTTTGAGAGACAGAGAGAGACAGCGCGAGCAGGGGAGGGTCAGAGAGAGAGGGAGACACAGAATCCGAAGCAGGCTCCAGGCTCTGAGCTAGCTGTCAGCACAGAGCCCGATGTGGGGCTTGAACCCATGAACCGTGAGATCATGACCTGAGCTGAAGCCGGCTGCTTAACTGACTGAGCCACCCAGGCTCCCCTGAAGAAAGTTCTTTAAAATAGCTATGAGAAAATAAAGATAAACCTGAAGAAAATGGAAATTTTCCACAGTTTCAATAGAGAAATCTATCAGAAATATTCATTTGTGTATTCAATAACTGAATAGAAATAATCTGCAGTTTGCTTTATATTATACTGTACAAAATGTGAAGGAGAATGACTAAATTCAATGATCGATCAATAGAACAAATCTGAACTTAAGTATGAGACAAAAAGAAAACAATCCATGTAAAATTCATGTAGATCAGGGTCAACATGCCTAACATGTATGTGATTGGAATCACAAAGAGAAGAAAGAAAGAGAAGAGCAAAGGTAGTCTTTGACAAAATTGTGATGAAGAAATTTCCTAAAATGATGTAAAGCATTACATCACACAGTGAATAAACACAACCAACACTATATATGAAAACCAAACATATGCGCACGCACACACACACACACACACACACACACACACACCAAGGCACATAATAATCAAACTGCTGAATATCCAAGACACAGAATACTTTTTAAAACAGCCAGGGAAGAAAACCACTAATTTAAAAGTGAAATAATAAGAACAGAAGCGGACTTTTCAATAGAAACTACTGGAAATAAAAGAACAAATTTGTGAAAACAAAATTAAATTTATATTTATATAGCCAGAAAAAATATCAGATTGAAGAATAAATACCTTTTGGACAAATACAAAGACTGAGAAAAGTCGTCACCAATGCTAAAAAATGGAAATAAAGTTTATTAGAATTAATGGAATTATTAAAGAGAGAAACACAGAAAGAACCATTTCTTCCTTAAATCCCAAAGGTCCTAGAGCCTCTGTGGGGAATAAATCTTATAAAAACAAAACCAGAGATATCTGTGTTCAGTCCATTTCAAATGAGATCACTTTACCTTTGCAAAATTCCTATATGAATATGATATGAAATTTCTTAAGATACAACAGTCTTTGAACTATTTACTTCATGATATCATGTCATGTACCTATATATATATACACATTGATACAAAATTAATGTGTTTATATACACACAGGCTCATGCACACATATGTCAGATGGCACAATCACACAACATGTTGTTAACAATCTTGGTGTTACCTCAGGAGTAGACTTAAGAAGATAGAACTTTAAATTTTCTTAAAATATGTCTGTTTCCTTTTAAATGTCCTTTTAAATGGTGCGCCTTGGTATGTATGGATGTGTGTGTGTGTGTGTGTGTGTGTGTGTGTGTGTGTGTGTCTGCATGCATATGTTTGGTTTTCATAAATAGTGTCAGTTGTGCTCATTCACTCTGTGATGTAACACTTTTCACCACGTTAGGAAACTTCTTAGTCATTATATTTTACAGCAATTAAGACTGGGTATTTTATAAATAAAATAAGTGTTTGGAAATAGGTAGATGATAACATAAAATTACAATAAGATCAGCATCTTTTGTAAGAGGATAAACACAAATATAAAACATCAGTAACTGAGAAACCATTGCTAGACTATCCCACCAGGGCACAGCAAATGTAACAAAATGTAATAGCAGCAAAAACTGGGAAAGCTGAAGTGTTAACTGACTTAGCATGGGGGAAAAGTGAGATGTAAATACATCATTGGATTCCCAAGAGGCTCAAAAATTATTTCACCAGTTTCCCTTGGAAATGAAAAATAAAGTAAGGGAAAGAAAAATAAATAATTGCATGAAATATTCCTAAGGAAAAAAAAATATCTTACAGCATTCTAGCAGCCATGTGGTTGTCCCTTCCCCATCTCAATAGAAGTTTGAAAATGTATTTCCTAGAGCGTATAAAATTATAGTCTCCGTATGAAAAACATGAGGCACACTTGAGAGAAGGGAGGCAGAGCTGAAAACACTACAGCGTAAGAATTCCTGCATTAATGATTAGGCACCTGGACTTATTCTCATATGGATTATATGGATTTTCAAATCACTGACAGCCATGCCTGTCCTGTGTCTTCCAAGTCAATAGACTTCAATAACTTTCTCTTTGGAACATGACTATCTACAATCTTGAATTCCCCTCTGAAAGAGAAACTTGTATACTCTGCAGGAAAGACTTTAATTGGTCACCCTTACCCCCAACACAGAGCTTTAACAGTGGTTTCAATATTGCAGAAAAACATGTTGGTAGATCTTTATGAATGATCCAAACAGAGAAAAGTGTAACCTGAATGAATGCGGATTTTTAAATTATTTTTATTTTTTAAATGTTTGTTCATTTTTGAGAGAAAGAGAGAGACAGAGCATAAGTGGGGGAGAGGCAGAGAGAGAGGGAGACAGAGAATCTGAAACATGCTCCAGGCTCTGAGCTGTCAGCACAGGGCCCTAGGTGGTACTCAAACCCACAAACTATGAGATCATGACCTGAGCCAAAGTCAGATGTTTAACTGACTGAGTCACCCAGGCACCTCAGAACATTGACTTCTTAGAATGAAATTTCAAAACATACATTTCAAATTGTCAGGAGCCCAGCTGAGTTTGCAGAAGCACTAAGCTATCTCTCAGATGCCTTCGTATCCAATTAAAGTGCTAAGTCAAAAATGAGTGTTAAGCCTCTCATTATTTACTGTGATGGTATAAGCGAGAGATTAAAACGAGAAAGCTAACTCCCCATGTTCCATTTCCCATGTGGAATGGTGCACCGGCACAGGATCAAGCGGATCAGCACAGATGTAGGGATTTTCTTACCATTGGGGAAGCCTGAACAAAAGACCTCAGCAGTTTTATGGACCAAGAAACTTGGTGGGATGGGCAAGGAGAGGGGTAGGAGTGAAGAAGCACTGGGTACTGAGGCAGACTGAGGAAAAGTGACTCTCCTGTCCAACCCCCATTAGGATGTCTTAGCAGACGTGGCCGAAGATGACCTCTAGCAAGGTCTCAGATAAAGAAACCCGGGAACGAAGGCACCTGGACCAGCCTCAGCTAGCCTGGGCCAGCAAAGAGCATGACTGGTCAGAGGGGTCTGGGTCATTGATTGCAAGTCCCTTCGGAGATTGAGGTGCACTCACTGTGTACCAAGTCTGGCTGTAGGAGGGCAGCTTGAGGCCTTTCAGGCAAAGCCTTAGTAATTGTCTATTGTCAAGCCCTAAAAATCACACACAGATTTTTACCAGGAGCTAGACTCCTCACAGATATTCTCAAATAACGACATATAAAAAGCTATTTAAGTCTGGATGCTATGGAAAAGAACATACAGAGGAAGAAAAGCAATTTTCGTAAAATAATTATTTGATGACCAAAACAACATACAGCTAACGTTGAAGAAGTCTTGTATAAAAATACAAAAGAGATGGAAAATTAAAAGAAAATAATAAGCCTAGGGGGTCCAAAAGCTTAACAAATTAAAATCTCAAAAAAAAATCCCAACAAAATTAGATCAGAGAACATCAATGAATATATAATTTAAGAACATATTACCAATGCCAAGGACAGATATCTATAGATTAAAAAGAGACACCAGGTGTCTAGCCGGATGGATAAAAATAATTCTACACCAAGACATGTCATCCTGACATTTCAGATCAGTTGATATCAAAATTAGATCCCACAAGCTTCAAGAAAAATAACGGGCTTCGTCAAAGATAAAGAATCAGAATATCTAAAAAGATTTCTCAAAATGACAATGGAAATTGGAACATAGGGATGGATGTGTTTCCAAAACTTAATAGAAAGCCATATCTGTAGCAATTGAGGTAATTAACAGGACTCACCAGATTCTAACAAGGCATGCTCACAGAAGTTTAATTACAGGCACGGGGTACCTAACACCGGGGCCAAAGATGCATAAATGAGCAGTAGAAAGGACCGGGACACTGAAGCAGAGCTTATAGTGTTCTATCTCAAGTTGCAAAGGATTCAGATTCCTGACTACTAAAATATGCGTGAGATACCTTTCTTTCTTTCAGGAAGCTCAGACTGCTTGATCTTATAATAATAAAACTCAGATGAAGAACATCAACCATGGTATTTTCAAAAAGCAATGTAAACAAGCTGCTATTTAATGCCTGCAAGGGTTTTTTTGTAATGTAAAATACTTACACTGCTACTATCACCAGTATATCCTGTTCCTATTTTGTCCAAACTGTAATCAGGTGATAAGCAGGTTATCACAAATCATTTGAAAGTTAACCCATTGCTTACACATTATCTAACCTATGGATTCATACTTACAACTAAAGGTAAGGCAAAGGAGTTAAGGTGTTTTTAGACATACAAAATATCATAATTTTATCTTTTCAAGGAGCAACTGGAAGACTACTATTCAAAAACCAGAGAAGGGTGCCTGGGTGGCTCAATCAGTTAAGCATCTAACTTCCGTTCAGGTCATGAGTTCACAGTCAGTGAGTTCCAGTTCCGAATCAGACTCTGTGCTGGCAACTCAGAGCCTGGAGCTTGCTTCAGATTCTGTATCTCCCTCTCTATCTGCCCCTCCTCAGCTCACACACACACACACACACACACACACTCTCTCTCTCTCTCTCTTTCTATCTCTCTCTCTGTCTCTCTCAAAAGTAAATGAACATTAAAAATTTTTTTAGAAAGACAAAAACCTAAGAATATAAACCAACACAGTTAGACACTAAATTCAAGAAACAGGAAATTCAACACAAGGATGAAGGTAATTCCCTGGTTGATTGTGAATTGAATTCCCAAAATGAGAATCTGTTGTAGAGAACCAACCATTCAGATTGGAGCAGGTCTGGAGTCTGTGAAACAGATTTGCTTAAAACGATGAACTTGATCAGATACATAATGTGTTTATATACATTTTATGTTGTAGATTTCAGCTGTGTCCCTCAAATATGTGTCCAAGCCCTTATTCCTCGGACCTGTGAATGTGACCCTATTTGGAAATAAAGTTTTTGAAGAGGTAATCACAGTAGGTTCTTGAACTAATGACTCCAAACTGGACCTTAAATCCAATGTCTGGTGTTCTTGTAAAGGAAAGAAGACAAAGGGTTGAGACATGGAGTCAGATGGAAGAAGGTTGTGTCAAAATGGAGGCAGAAACTGGAGTTGTAAAGACATGGGTCTGAACCAAACTGACTCCACGACAGGCTTCAAGTTTCTCTGTGACCTTGGAGGCCTAAGTGTTGGTTTCTCAGAATCATTAGACAATAAAAGGGCACACATTGCCCGAGGCAGAGGCAGGAGGGACTACCCTTGTAACACCCTTAACATTCCTAAGGGCAGGCCTAGAAATAGAAGCTATAGGTAATCACTTATCGCTTAAGGCTAGTTACAACCTACATGAGGGTCCTAGGTCCTGGATCCACTCTGTAATTGGTTAATACTCTAAATGTTGTGATTGGATCACTGTACCTGTGTCACAATTTCCTGTAACTCCCCCTTCCCAAACCCATAAAGGCCCTTCCCCGCCTTCGTTCGGGGCTTTCAGCATGGATCCACTGCATTGGTGGTTGGTGAAGTCTGTGAGACCAAGTTTAGGTCCGGCGAGCCTAAATCTGTAATAAAGCGCTTTGCTTTTGCATGTGTGACTCGATCTCCTTGGTGGTCTCTGGTTTGGGGGGATGATATTGAAATCTTGGGCATAACAGAGTTATACAGCCATGAACTAAGGAACATCAAGAGTCTCCAGCAACTAGAAGAGGTGAAAATGATTAATTTTCCCCCAGAGCCTTCAGAGGGAGAGTGGCCCAGCCGATATCTTGATTTCAGACTTCCGGTCTCAAGGTATCTGAAATAATAAATTTCTGATTTTTTTATGTGATAGTTGCAGCAATTCTAGGAAAATGATAGATATATACAGAAACTAAGCAAACAAAAACATGATAATATTTAAGACTGGGGAAATTATAAAGTTCTTCCAAAAAAAAGAAAATTATATGGAGTGCCTGGGTGGCTCAGTCAGTTAAGTTTCCGGCTTCGGCTCAGGTCATGATCTGACAGTTCTTGGGTTCCAGCCCAGTGTCAGGCTCTGTGCTGACAGCTAGCTCAGAGCCTGGAGCCTGCTTCAGATTCTGTATCTCCCTCTCTCTCTGACCCTCCCTGTTCATGCTGTCTCTCTCTGTTTCTCAAAAATAAATTTAAAAAATTAGAAAAATGTATAAAAACAAAAAAACAAAAAACAAAACCCCCCCAAAAAAACCAATAAAACAAAAACAAAAAACAAAAAAAAACCCCAAAAAACAAAAAAACAAAAACAAAAAAAGAATATTATGTTATCAAGTACTCTGACTTAGATGCAAGCAAAATTTAGATTGTTGTAATAATATAAAAACTGATTACTAATCTATTGTCTCACCAATTTTACAATCTAACTCTACTCATGATGTGGGGGAAGGGCAACTGTTTTTGAGTAAGATGAGGTGGATTGAAAGAAAATAAAATGCAGTCGCCCAGGCTTTCAGAACTTGGATATGGGTAGTAACATTTGAAATGGTTAGAAGTAATTACTGAAGTATGTGATAGTTAAGACTGACAAAAATCCTTCATCATTTCTTTATGGAATTTAGAATGAAACCAAATTATCAAAGATAGCTCTTCAATTTCTGGTTGATTGGCCAGATGATGGCAATACTTCATATTTAGAAGTATTGGAGTGTGGGTCTACTGACTGGAGTTTTGATTGACACTCTTGCACAAATTTTAATCATATTTCCTTTTCTAAGATTTTGTATGATTCACTACTGTAACAAATGAACCACTTAAAAGTAATTAAACTTCAAAATATTTTAAAGATGAAAAATACATTTTTAGACCAGTGTTTCTCAACCTTAAAAAAATATTCTCCTCTTCAAGACTTCTGTAGATATTTTTTCCTAATTTGCTATAACATTTTAATACCAAGAATATGCTATTGTATATCTGTTTGGGTACTACACGCATACTTGTGCTTTATATATAAAATGATAATTTTTCACACCACCACAATGACCAATACTGGTATCTTTAAGAGTGATATTGTCTGCATTTAAAATGCAATCTTATTGTACATTTCCCTATAATAATTATCTGGAGTTTTTGAAGGGAATTATCCATCTTCATTGAGTGCTATTGATAAGATTATTCCAATAAAAAAATTGAACTTTACCTTTGACCTGTACTCAGTTATACATATAAGGTTCAATTCAATTGTTTAAGCAATATGTGTAAATTAATTTCATATTGATATTATCAAATACAACTTACAGGAACTTTTAGAATAAAAGCAAATGATTTTGTAGGAATATGAAAAAGAAATTAATGTTCACTGTACTGTGATAATCTATCACGACTTTCCCCACTGACTGAAAACCTTCTGTTCATTGACTAATCTATTAATTAGATATCAGTGATGAAACTTCCACTATATACTTATTTATTCATTTTGGATTCATTCTTCTGGGTGTGTGTGAGTGTTTATTCATGTATATGTGTCTGAGAGAGAGATGCTGATTTATTATATACGTAACATATTTGATTGCCCCGTAATCAAAAGTAGATTGAAAAATGGTATTTATTATTTTTATTGATAATGTTTTCTATTAGGAAATTAATGAAAATACTCACATCCAAGAAATAATTGTATGGTGACTCACTGGATTGGAGACATGAATTACAAGTAAAATTCTAGAAAACCCCTTGATTCCATTTGCCTGAGATATACCCTTTTAATATAAATTTATTTTTCTAAAATCATTGAAAATAAGTGTGTGATTTTGTATTTTTATTTCAAAAATTCAGCTAAATTATTCTGTAATAAAGAAATAAAAATATTACCAATTTCATTTGAGTCATCCTCACAAAAGTTGTTAAACTTAGGGCTTCTACTCCTAATATACCATCCCCTTTTATGTAAATGAGCTACAAAATAACAGACATTTCACATATCATATTTCAGGATTTTTTCTAATACTGAAATTTTATCTTGTCTTTATTAGTTGTCGAATTTAAATTGAACTTTTATCAACTTATTTTTCATTCTCCATATTAGTGCAGCAGAATCCAGACAGCTAAATATATCACAATATTAGGGAAGACCAATATGGCTTGTCATAAATGAATTGTGGCTGTCACAATGAAGCTATAAATTAAACAGAACTCATATCAGGGCTCTGTGCTGTTAGACATATATTTGGGGTTAGTACTCTGCAATTTATAGATTATTATTATGGAACATTAATGTTTTATATGACATTATCTTTGAAAAATCTTTATATGTAAATTCACATTAAATACACAGAAAATAGTCATTGTTATATGAAGAAAGAGTTCTCATACCAATGCTAAAATAAAGGAAAACATGTAAGAGAAAAGCTTTTCTATTAGCAGAAAACTGAAGGAGGGAACTTTATATCTTTAATATAAGATTTGGAAAACATCCCAGATTCAATTCAAAGAACACTGAACCTTGACAAAGTAGGACAGGTTGTCTTCATTAACTATGGATTCCATTTCTTGTCCTTTTATGACTCATTGAAAAAAGCTATAGAAAGTTATTAGAGAAGTTACGTAAGAAGCTTTCTGGATTATCCATTTTAAACAAGAAAAGAAATAATAAAAACAGAATACAGGTCATCATGCCACTAGCTAAAAAGCCCAACAAAAATATAAAGTGAGATTCCATGATCCTTTCTATTAAGTATGCATATAAGGTATACCATCACCTGCTTTGTTTTAATAATTGAGGTGCCATGCCTCCCTTTGTTGTATTTGTGATAAAAATAGCCAATAATTCACACCTCACTAGAAAAAGAATGATTTAATTTTTTACTAATTCTTTTGCCAAGACTTAGGTGTCTGTGTGTGCGTGTGTGCGTGTGTGTGTGTGTAGATTGCACAAAGATAAATAATTTAGTTTTTGAAATAGGAAAATGCCTCTGATTTTCTTCCACATTTTTTTAATGGAAACACGAATCCACATAGTAACTAGCACTATGTGAATTTCCTGTTATTCTCCCAAGTAAGCAAGGAGTGTATATATGCCTTATCAGTTTTTCACTTGTTTAAAAATGAAAAACAACAACAAAAAACGGGTTCTGATGGCTTCAGTTTCTTTCTAGAAGAGAAAGTAGGCTATATGAGTGAGATCCCAAGGCCACTACTCATAGCAGCAAGTTGTCCAAGACTCACTCTATGGTTCAGGAAAATACGAACACTTGAAAAATGGACAAGATATCTGTACTTGTATCTGCATAAGGATATGTTAACCACCTTCTGCTACTATATATATTTTATAGGGGCTACAATAAGTTTGTTTGGTCATATACATGACAGTGAGTTTAATTAAGGAGAAAAAGAAGAAGAAGAAAGCGGTTGGTCAATATAAGATGTAGCACATACGCTAAGAAAAAGATATCCTGAAGGAAACTATTTGTATCTCTCTTATAATCACCAACTATGAGTAAATACCATTATCATTGGCCAATAAAAAGGACTTAAACTATTTCAAAAAATTTGAGAACCAATGGTATGCAACAGAGACAAATGGAAAAGAATAATGTTTTTCTCATCTACAAGACCTTCTTCCAATTTTTGATTCTAGTATTTGTTTTATCGACCCAGTGAGGATCAACTGCAAAGGCATTTGTCCAGGTGAACTGTTATGAATATTTTGTTGGTGAGCATGTAAGCGTGAGCTATACTATTCCTAAACATGTCTCATTAATTATTTAACTTTTCTATTCATTGCATTGGTGTGTGGAGTGGTGTGTGTGTGTGTCTGTGTGTGTGTGTGTATGTGTTGAGAGAGAGGGGGAGAGAGGTAGGTGTATTGAGGGAAAGGGGAAGTGGGGTTTGTTGACTGCTATATTCAAGAAACAGCATTTCACAAACACTATTTCATTTATTTTCATGGGATCTACAATTCCTAAGTTTCACTTAAGAAAATGAGTTGTCAATGGGTTAAGCAACTTCTTCAGAGACACTTGGCTTATATTTGTCAAATCAATTCGAGTACCCTGGCCTTTCTGCTTTATAAATTATACTTCATTGTAGCTGAGGTTGTTAGACGATGTAAAGTAGCAATAAGTCCTTTCTGTGGAATACTGCATTTAAAGTTGAAGTAGTTTAAAAATCTATTTATTTCTGTAAATATATGTTTCCACTAAAATACAGTCCTAAGAAAAATACCTTAATGAGAATTGTATTATTTAGAAGTAGGATTCAAACATCTCAAAAATACTAATAACAAGTTATTAAAAGGTAGTTATGATATTCTTCTAATTATAGCTGCTGAAGATGCTATTGTTCTCATAGCTGATCACAAATACCATCATTCTGTTGTTCACAAAACATTCCCCGTACATCATTGTCTGACCTTGGACCCCAGATTTCATTGTCTTGCTTTGCTTGTGATTTGCATCTGAGTTAATTTTCCCCCAATTCTTCAATAAGTTTTGGAAGTTGAATTTCATTCTCATATGCACAAAGGTAAATTGCAGTAATATGCTACATGTCAGTTTCTTCAAATGAATTCTAATAGGTTCCTGATGAAAGTTCATAAAAATCTCTTTTGATATTACACTGATATTCTTTTCATTATGCATTGTCACTAAATGATGATAAGATAATTCTTGGTCTCAACTAAAGACCTGACTCTTCCTAAAAAAGAACCCATGAAACTAATTGCCAATCAAAAATTAGGTTATTAAGACTATACTCAGAAATAAAGGACAGTGTAAGGAATGGGAATCATAAGTTTTTAATAAAGTATGTACTTATTTTTATGTCTGTCTAATATTATTCCTTAAAACAGGCAAAGATAGTTAACATATTAGAGATAATTATTAAAATAGTATGTAAAATCCAATATAGTTAATTTGAAAGACAATTTAAAATCATATATATTTTTACATGGTTAGATTGGAACATTTAAGAAATCTGAACCATAAGCAATTTATACAACTTATATCTCTTCCTGAACTTATGATTATATGTTGCTAAAGTATGTATGTATATGTATATATTAAATAGATATTATAATATGATTTTCATTGTTTTCTATATTTCTAAGAATTTCATTTATCATTTAAAAAATGTACCATTTAAGAAGTCATTAAAACATATATATTTGGCTCAGGACTAATATATGTACATAGAAAACCACATGTGAAATATCTAAAGCAAACTGTATTTGGGATAGATATCTTTTCTCTTTAATGCCTGGAAAACTGATAAATTTATTTATATATTTATTTATCTATCTGTTTAATTGAAGTGTTTTGACATAAAATAGTATTTTAGTTTCAAATCTACCACATAGTTATTCAAGATTTATATGCATTGTGAAGTGATCACAAGATAAATCTCTACATAAATACTCTATCTCATAACTACAACTCATAACTGTAAATATGATAATATTTGTGAAGAGTCCTTGAGATGGCAAGCCCTCTAGAAAAGAGAGAAAACAACCACCAAACTGAATGTTGTGTGAAAATGCCCAACTGGCTCAGTTGAGTGAATGTTGTCAACACCTAGAGAAGCGTTGTGCCACTTGCCCACATCGCACTGAGCTGTCAAAACACTGTGACCTTACACACACTAGTTTCACTATTGCTCTTAATTTTGGTCCTAACTCTTGCCAATTCTCACATATGGACTGTAAGCATTCCCAATTAATTGTCTAGCTGCTGAGGCATTCTACGTTTCCTGATTTGGGCGAGTCAAGGAAGACTAGAATCACTTTAAACAAACTCTGAAGAAGAAAAGCCTGAGGAGGGAGTCCTCTTGAGCCTGTAAAAAAATCAAATAATAAGAGCTCTTGGGCAGCTATAAAAAGAAAGTGTTTGAAATTAACATATAAAAACAGAATGCAATAATGAAAATCATTTTTGCATTAAAATTCAAGGGAAGTGAACAATGAGAATGGACACCTTGAAAACACAAGTAAAGATGTTGAACTTTATGTTGTATTTATAATTAATAATATTTGTTCTCATTGAAAATAAGAAATAGGCAGTGATGATTAGAAAAATATATATTTTATTGTTTCACATGCAAGAGTATAAATTATTTTATAATATTTTTATTTAGTTTAAACAAAACCATTTAATTTTTTATTTAATCCAATAAACTTTCCTCCTACTTGAATGTAGGCTGTATGAGGGCAAGGGCTTCCAAGCATTTTTCACAACACATTGGGGCCAAGTACATCTTAGGATCTCATTGTGTATTTACAGTTAATGAATATGTAAAGAGTGAACAATAGAATCAAATACTTATAACCCATTGAAGTGACTGCATATTTTTGGAAAGAAAGGGGGTGGGAGAAGGGAACAAAAGAGTATCAAGGGACAGAGAGAAAGAGGGAAGAAAGGAAGGAAATAGAAGGAAAGAGGAAGAAAGGAAATAGCATTATGGAATGCATTTTGTCTTATTTGGAAAGTTGCTACATTACATGGCATTCATAAGCACCAAGTTGAATTTCTTTTGCCAGTTGGAACAAAAAGGATTCTTATGTCAATTTCAAATTGAAAATCTCTTTCAATTCTTCAAACAGTTGGTATCCTGAATGTTTGTAATTTGAATAAAAAGTAGGATGATTTCCAAGGAGGAATTGAGATTTTTTAAAATTCAGGTCTCTCAAATGGGAATAGGAGAGCAGTTCTCTGTTTGTGAAAAGCATTGCCTGCTGTTTTCATTAAACAGTAACTGTGCTGCTTTTGAACCTTTGCCCCATAAAAATAGAAAGCAAAAAAAAAGAGAAGATCAAAGGAATTCAAGTCAAACAGTTGGAGTTTTTGGTATAGCTGTCATATTTTACCAAAATGTCAAGTACTTAAATGCAGACGGTTTATGCTCACTGCTATTTTAAGAGCGACATTCCTAGGATTGAAGCTGGTATTGATGAGAGTGCCTCACATTACCCCCTACCCCCCCAGGAGCCAGGAGCCGGAAGAACTCACCAGGAGGAGAAGGATAAAAGCACTGAAAGGACCTGCTCGGTAGCAGAGAAGATGCTGTCTGGAAATATAGAAGCCTTTTGCTTCCTTAGCCCTGCATCCGAACTCCTCCATAAAGAGCATCTAAGAAAATGGATCGTGCTAGGTTTACCAGGAATGGCAACACACAAACAACTCAACAAACATTTACATGTAAGGTGTGCTTATTAATACATTGGCAATGAAGTCTGTAAAAATTCTACTGAATCACAAATTTGCTGTTTATTTTTCCAGTTAGTTTAAATGTTCTATTTCAAGTCTCTAAATTATGAAATGATTATAAGGTAGTTTGCGAGAGCTGATTGCAAAATATTAAATGAGATCCTAATTTTCAAATACATTTTTGTATTTCTTAACAAATGGTTAACCAAATTCAACATTGCACTGTGTGGTGTCTAAATTATGGCAACATATTCTTACCTAGAGATCTGGATAAAATATGTGGAATCAAACACTTTGTTAAAAGTAAAGGAGTCGATTTCTGGTTGATAGAAATTGTTTTCTGAAAGGCAGAGTAGATAAGAGGAGAGATGCGGTGCCCAGGCAGGTAGTGTCCATCCCAAGGTTCTTGTAGGTTAAAGAACATACGTACTAACAACAGCAGCTTACAGATGGTAAATATATAGTCTGTCTTTGTCATTCATCGACTCTCTCCAAAACATGTGTATAAATCCCAAACCAACAATCACAGTATTTTCATGATCATTGTTGGACATGTGCAGGGTGGTAAAAAATTTGAATGACCGGACATGCGCATTTTCATCTGAGGTCCTGCAAGGTGATATTCTGCCTTCCCACATCAGCTCTCATGCTATGAACAAGTATCCTCATAGCAATCTATTTAGTGTCACAGTGTGTTGAATCTTTATAAAGATGCACTTTTTGCAGATAATTTCACTGTTTAAAATGACCCCAAGTGTAGTACTGAGGTGCTAATGTTCCTATGTGTGAGTGTGATGTGCTTTACAGAGAAAACATACACACGCTTCATGTGTTAAAGTGGCTTTGATAAGGCATGTGTTACAGTTCTGCGGGCGTGAGGTCAATGTTTATGGATCAACAGTGTGTATTAAATAAGATAGGTTTAAAGAGAAACACATATGAAACAAGGTTACATGTTAAATGTTTGCTTAAAATGTTATAAGAGAGATCACTGAAACTTAACCTTGTATTTATTTTCCCCAGGGGCAAAGTTTCAGTCTTCACCAATTCTTTGTTGGCAGTGACATTCTAGAACATAATACTGTAAATAACAAGAATCCACCATATATTTAGAAAACATATAATATGCTATAAATTATATGATAACAATATCTCTGGACATTTGGCCGAACATATTCTGGGGGTGTCTGCAAGGAAGTTTCTGGATGAGATTAACATTTGAACTGATAGACTGAAAAAAGGAGATTTCCCTTCTTATTGTGAGAGGGTCTCCACCAATCCACTGAAGACCCAAACAGGACAGGAAGTCTGAGTGAGCGGAACTCCTCCTCCCTGACTGATATGAGCTGGTACACTGGTCTTTTCTAGCCACAGATTCAAACTGAAATATTGGCTTTTCTTGGGGTTGGGTCTGTCAGCTTTCAGACTGACCCTTATACCATCAGCCCTGCTGCATCTCAGGCCTTTGGATTCAGACTGGAAGTACACATTGCCTCTTCTGGGTCTCTCAGTCGCAGACTGCAGACCTGGGGACTTTTAAGCATTCATAATTATATGAATCAATTCCTTATAATAAAACTCTAACTCCATCTTATCTGTGTATCCATCCATCCATCCACCCTATTGGTTCCATTTCTCTGGAAAACACTAATACATTATGTGTGTGTGTGTGTGTGTGTGTGTGTGTGTGTGTGTGTTTGTAAATGTTTATTGTGTTTGGGACATGTGTGAGTGTGTTTTGCTACTGCTTAGATGTGTACTCCCTCCCATAAAATCCCAGTGAAATGACAGTAAAGTAGTAAAGACTGCAATAAAATCATAAGGATAATGATGGAATGTGAGTAAACCAGAGACTGTGAAGAATTTATGAATGATTTTATACAAATTGAATTTTATTGGTAGATAAACTAAAAGATACAAGTTTTAGTCCACTGCACTGACAAGACAGTGGTGTAGCTTTTCTTCTCAGGAGAGACCCATCAATGTCCCTGTCTTTATTGACAAATAGGTATAAAAAATAAAAGGTTTTATAAAACCGATTTTTACCTAAATGAGGGAGATGTCTGAAAGACAGAGGGGAAAATCAGCCCCTACATCTGAAAGGTAATAGTTTAGGTAGCCAGGGCACAGCTAAAGTCTATTAAAAGGGAGAACAACTGAAGAGCAGAGAAAATGCATGCCAGTATCCTCAATGAGTCAACTTAACAATTAATTCATACATATGGGTGGACAGCATGGAGTACAAAACGTTTAATGAAAACAAACAACACCAAAGAGAAAGATCCTGATGACAAACTGATCAATGGACTCTAGATGAAACAGCAATAAATCAGGAAACAACAACAACAAAATGTTTCAAAGTGTTTTGAGACAATAGTGATGATGTTATAAAGATATACTGACAGTAAGCCAACTAATTAAAAAATCTGAAAAGATACAGTATAATTTTTTAGGAAAGGAAAAGTAATGATGAGCAATAGAAACCATCAGAGAACAAGAATGGGTTCCTAAAAATGAAAAATAAAAATGGTTGCTAATACTAAAAAAAATGTGTAGAAAGGCTGGATAGCAAAGTTCATGAAAACTGCCCCTCACCAAATGCAGAAGTAAATGAGAAGACATGGAATGTAAGGAAGAAAAATGAACACACATGAAGACACAGACCAATAGATATAAAAGACCTATAATGGATATTCAGAAAGAGAAAACAAGGAAATAGTAATCAAACAGATAACACAAACTGTAGGGCCATTAATATCAGAAAACTACAATAAACAGGTATTTACAAATAAGTGACATACATTTTGGTGCCATGTTTTTGTTTTGTTTTGTTTTGTTTTTTACCACTAGATTTTAAACTGCATTCTTAGTGGGTAATTATTATGGAATTATTACAATTACAGAATTAGGATTCTGTACCTATGGGGGGGAAATGAAAAAGTATAAAGCAAACTAAATAAATTTGTAAAATGCACAATGACTAAAGCATTATTTAAGAATGGTGGCCAGTTGGGGCACCTGGGTGGCTCAGTCAGTTCTGACTTCTCCCTACATCATGATCTCACAGAGCCTGGAGCCTCATTCAGAAAAAGAATGGTGGCTAGTTTATTCATCTCATAACTAAAAGTTTGCACATTCTCACCCCCTTCACCCAACACATCTCTGGTTTTATTCATTTCTCTTTGTTCCTTTTTATCTCTATTCCTCTCTTCTTTATTTTCCCAGAAAAACTTAACAGATTTACTTATAGTTGTTATAATGTTGTGTAAGGACACAAGTCTAAACCAAACAGACTCCATGACAGGCTTTAAGTTTCCCCTCTGGTCTAGAAGGCCTAGGTTTCAGTTCCTCAAAACTAACGGGCAGTTACACATTGCCTAGAGCAAGAGAGACCACCTTCACACCCAATCAGGGAAGGCCAGCTACCACTCTCCACATCCCTAAGGGTGAGACCTGCAGATGGGAACTTTAGATAGGACCCTGTGACCTAATGTTAAAGTTAACCTGATAGTCGCCGAACAAGACCCTAGGCTCGCCCTGTAATTGGTTGATTTTAAAGGTACTCTAAATGTTGTGATTGGATCCCGCCAAAAATAATGAATACTCTAGACAATGTGAATGGTTAAACCTACTGTCAATAATATTGTATAATTGTAAGGATGCAGGTTTGAAGCAATAGAAGGGCACACATTGCCCAAGGCAAAAGGGACCACCCTTGTAATACCCTTAACATTCCTAAGGGCAGGCCTAGAAATAGAAGGCTAGTTATACCCTATGTGAGGGTCCTGGGTCTACTCTGTGATTGGTTAACACTCTAAATGTTGTAATTGGATAAACCTGCTGCCAATAATATTGTGTAATAATAATTGGATCACTGTACCTATGTCACAATTTCCTGTAACTCCCCCTTCCCAAACTCATAAAATCCCTAACCCACCTTTGTTCAGGGCTCTCAGCATGGATCCACCATGCCGGTAAAGTCTGTGAGCCCAAGTTTAGGCCCCGGTGAGCCTAAACCCGTAATAAAGCCCTTTGCTTTTGCATGCGTGACTCGGTCTCCCTGGTGGTTTCTGGATTTGGGGGACGATAAAGAAATCTTGGGTATTACATAATAACTATTGGGTCACTGTACCTGTGTCACAATTTCTTGTAACTCCCCCTTCCAAACCCCATAAAAACCTTGCTCAGCCCTTGTTCAGGGCTCTCAGCACGGATCCACTGCGCTGGTGAAGTCTGTGAGCCGAACCTGAGCATGTAATGATAATAAAGCCCTTTGCTTTTGCATGCGTGACTCGGTCTCCCTGGTGGTCTCTGGTTTTGGGGACGATATTGAAATCTGGGAATAACAGTTAATTTACTGAAACATGTTCACTGAAACATTTGACCTGCATTAAAGTCTTATTGCTGGGAGCTGTTTCTGAAGTAAGGCAGGTTTGCAAGGCCTCCCTCTGTTAGATGATGACCTGCATCTACCCCCACTCAACCCCCAATTTCTGCTTGAGCACAGACCCCCAAGGTGCCTGACTGACTGATATCAGGAGTGACTTGTCTTCTTATACTAAAAATATGTGAATTGTACTTATGAAAAAACTTGTTATAGGAGTTCTTTCTTTTGTGATTATAGGAGCAAATATTACATTTCCTGAGAAAACCTGTTTTTCTTCCCCAGGAAAACAGGCTATTGACCTTTGCTCATAAAAGAACTAACTTTTGCCTTTCCTATGCTAAAAACATTGCCTTGTATTTGAATGCTAAAGATCCCTTCCTTCCCCAAGTGATAAGCATCTAAGTCACCTACTTCAATCACTGTTGGTAAAGGTTATGCATGAGTCTTCTACCAATCTATGTTCTGGGAAATTTTTACATACCAAAGAATTTGTCATCAGAAATCATTGTCTAAGGCAATTGCCACTTCTGTTTTGTATCCCATACATTTTTCAATAAATAAAGCTGACTCTCTGGTCAGTGCGGAGATGCTGCCTGGTGAGCAGAAAGAAGCCAAGGCTTTCTCATTCTCTCCCCCTTTTGCCAACACCGTCCATCCTTCAGAGAGCCCTAGACTTGCTGGAGCTGGACTCTGACAAGTGACACCCAATGTGGCCAGAGTCCAACACTTTATGGCCCACATTTATATTAAAAATTCATATACAAATGAAAATAGAAAAACTGACAATATCTGTGCCCTATCTTTTTACTTGCATTCATATTCTTAGGTACATTTTGACCCCATGGGGGGAAATACCTAACATTCAGAACTACCAAGAACAAGAAGAGAATTTTTTTTTAAATAAAATATTTTCCATTATAGTGCATTCTGAAACACGTTCTGCTCACGTGCAGCCTGCTCGCTGGATGTCTTTGGGCACAGCTGGTATACATGTAAGACATGGCTAGCTCACAGAGTGGGGTCCTCCAAAAGACCCACCAGACAGGCTTCACGTACCTCCTGGAATGCACCAGTAGCTGAACTCTGGAAGCTTAGAAGTTCAGTGGGCTTCTGATAACATCTCATTTCACAGAGCCTCACAGTACCAGGCCTATCACCATGAGGTTTCTTCACCCCTCCAGTAGAGGGCGGCATAAAGAATTACTCAAGACTCCATGCAAGTCAAGCGATGTGAGAGGGAGGCTCAAGGAAGTCTCCCTGAGCTGCTCTCAAGCTCCCGTATTTATTGAGCACACAGATAGGATAACATTCGTACAATACTCAGTGGGCTGCATGCCAGTAAGAATGTATAGAAAACATGCAGAAAGACAAGTTAAGACAGGATAAAATATTCCGTGCGATAACATGATCTAAGGAATTTATGAGCATAGGCAGGACCTAACGCCTAGATATATATTAACTAGATAAGAGAAGTGAGTGCCCCTAGATCTACATTAACCAGATAAGAGAAGTGAGTGTCCCCTAGATATACATTAACGAGATAAGCGAAGCGTGGCGGCTGTTTTCAGCAAGGCCAGAAAGCAGTGCTCTGCTTTGCAATGCAGTCCCTATAATCTCCTAACCCACGACAGAGCTATCTGATTTCCCACAGGCCTTTCAGCAAAAACAGACTGGTGTATTCTGGAGACATTTCCCCACCACCAGGATTGCCTGCTCTGGGTTCCCAGATGTCTCCTGGCAGATGCTTTTCTCAGTGTCTGTACCTGCCCTCCTCTGATCCTCAGTGAAAACTGCCACCAGGTGCCCGGAACTGTGTTGATTTGGACTCCTGTGCCCCCAGGCAGCTCTTCCCAGCCACACAGAGCTGCTCCACGCGTCTCCAGATGCCTGCCATGCCCATTGTAGCCCTTTCATCCCAGTTTTCCTGATAAGGGTGATGAGAGGTTCTGGAGGTGTCCTCACCTGTTGTCTGGAATAGTCTGTTCCAAGGCCTTTTTCAATTCTGTTTTGTGGGCTCTGCTCACCTCCTGGACGTGGTCACTGCCTCAGGAGGTGAGGATTTCAATCAGGCAGGCTTCAGCGGTATGGGCCTTCTTGAGGGCTTCCTTCCCCTCACAAACCTCGAAGAGGATGGGGTCTTCATCAGAGCCAAGCTGTCTTTGCAAAGTTCCCTGACAGTTCAGACTTCAGATCTTTGATCCAGTCCTGGAGCTGTGTCCGCAAGGACTGGGGGACCTGCTGCCGGCGCTTGTTGGAGCAGCTCTCCAGGCAGCCTGCGAAGGCCTGCTTCTCAGTCCCAAAGGGTTTCCCAGCCTCCCACAGGACCTCTCAGGGGGTCAGAGACAGGAGCATATGCGGTGGTGTCTCGGTTTTCAGAGTGTGCTGGAGGCACAGTGGAGGGACAAGTACCCTGGGCAGCTTGGTACCAGCTGTTGTTGTTGTCCAGGAGGTGGCTTTGGCAGTTTCCCAGGGGACAACAGAAGCTGGCCTGACACTGGGGACCCTGAGCATGGGTTTCCTCCAAGGTGCAGGTACATTCCGTATGCAGGAATGGGCTCCTAGATGGAAAGAGGCTACCTAAACCTCCTCCCCCCCGCTTCCGGGAGTACTAGAGGATCTCAGGGTACTAGGTGGGCACTTTGGTTCCTCTGCATGTTCCAGACATGTTGGTAATCCTGGTTGAATTGCCCAGCGTAGTTGGTCACATTATCCAGCCTGAGAGGGTGTGTGTGTGTGTGTGTGTGTGTGTGTGTGTGTGTGTATTTGGGGGGGGGTGGTGCTTATCAACTCCTCAGTCACCACCACCTGGTACAGATGGAGGGGTAGCCCCTTGCCAGCAGATGGTGCCCTGGATAATTCACAGATCTGGCCACAGGCCGTGGGACCAGGGGGCAGTGAGTGGTGAACAAGACCTCCAGCTGGAGCGGCTCTCTCTGCAGGAATCCCAGGCCCAACATCTTGGGTCTACCTGGAGCTGGGTCCAGTTGGGGCTCTCAAATCAAAGCAGGGAATTTAACATTTTCCCCCTTGATTTTGTGAGAAACAGAATATTTACTTGCAAATCATTACCTAAATTTGGTCAGATGCTTTGTTTTCCAAATGTTTATTGGGTAAAAGATCTTACCTACTGAAGGAGGAGGGTATACCTCAGTGACCAGTCCCATTTTTCATTCCTTAACTGATAGATTGTAAAGATTCAGGAAACTCACCCTTATTTGCAAAGTTTACATTGAGTTTTCTAGAGAGTAAGATGTACAAGCAATGATAGTTAAATACTGAGAGTGAATTCTGTTCTTAGTATATTTTATATTTAATGTAATATGTATGCTAGGATTTACATATGTCTTTTTCGAAGAAAAGTTAAGATGAAGGCAATATGGGCAATGAAAAATATAATATGTGTTACATACATGAAGAGAATTGGTCCAATTCTGGTAGCATAGTGTGACCTCAGCGCTAAAGAACAGCCATGAATAAGGTGAAACTGTTCATTCACTGTATTATTATATAGAATTCTTAATGCACATATATGAAGTTGGCATTTTAAAAATAGAACAGAACAAAACACCATCCCTGTATTTAGAAAGCGCACCCAACCTGTTGTTTTCCTCTGTAGCTTCAGATATTACTTGATGTAAAACATGATTTAGTGTTAAGAAAAACAAGAAAAGAAATGCTTTTATTTTCTTTACACCAGATGAATAAACCCTTAGTCTACACAATTCATGTTTCAGCATGACTTTCATTAACACGTCATAGAAAATTTAGGTCACTTTTGTCTTAGATTAACCACATGGTAGTATTGATAACTCTTAATTTGACAAAACGAGAAATACATTAAAATCCAACAGTGTTTTATAATCAGAAGATAGGAAACATACAAGGATTTGACCCAGTCTTATTAAACTTTACTCTTTTATTTTTTTAAATAGTTTATTTTCAAATTGGTTTCCATAATACACCCAGTGCTTCTCCCCCACAAGTGCCCCCCACCATGACCATCACCTGCTCCCTCCCTCCTCCTCCCCCTTCAGTCCATGGTTCATTTTCAGTATTCAATATCTCTTTTATTTCTAAGTGTCTTGGAGAATTTATATGAAGGAAAAATTATGAAAAGGTAAAAAAAAATTTAACCTCAGAAGTTATTGATCACCTAATCTTATTTTCTATAATCAAGACTGGAACAATGAAGGCAAATTTGAAGGACACATTTTTAATAGTTCTCTCTAAAAGAAAATAGCATTTTTTGAGAACACCACAATTAAGCAATATATTTTATCTTTTTCTAGTGTGGAATTTTTCAAATGGGATTAAGGAAATGTGTTAGAATATATTCAATATTTTAATTTCTATCTTTAAATTATGTTTTTAAGTTTTGTATAACACATCATTTAAAAAATTTTGGATATTAACATGATTAAAATTGACATTTTATCTGGGAATCTAATGCACAACATCATGATTACAGTTACCAGCACTGCATTATATACTTGAAAGTTGCTAAGAAAGTCGGTCTTTAATGTTCTCACCACATTAAAAGGTAATTATGTCACGTGATGCAGGAGTTGGCTAATGTTATGGTGGTACTCACTTTTATATTTAAATATATCGAATCAACACATTGTGTACTAAGCACTGCACAATGCTATATTTCAATTACATCTTAATAAAGCTGGATAAAATTTAAAATTAACATTTCCATAAAAATAACTGGAAAAATATGTGAAGGCAAGTGATGGATGTTACTATGAAAAAAACTTACCCACATAAGACTGCTTCCAATTTCTACACATGTGTAAAAATGGCATAGCACAAAGGCACTAGAAGTATCTAAGTACTATAAATATGTTCACATATTTAAGGCCGACTGTTTTAATAAGGCCGTCTAAGCCTGTTCATTTAAAGACCCACTAACGTAGTATTTTTAGTAAGTAGAATATTACTACCCAATAGTACACCCCCCAAAAAATCCACACCCTAATCTTTGAAACCTGTTAATATATTCTTTTACATGGTTAAAGGGGCATTGCATATATAATTAAACTAAGACTTTGCAATGGGAGATTATTCTAGATTATTGAAGTAAACCCAGTATAATCCCAAGGGGAAGTCAGGAAGGTAGGAGGGAGAGAAAGAGAAGAAGCAGAGGCCAGTTGTAGGGGCCATGAATCAAGAAATGTGGGTGGCTTTCTACAAATTGCATAAAGCAAGAAGATTGATACTTCTCCAGAGCATCTAGAAGGAACATAACTATGCCAATACCTTGATCTTAAAAGTTCTAAACCCTAGAATTATAAAATAATACATTCTCATTATTTTTAAACCATGAATGTTCTGATAATTTACTAAAGCAGTGATACATAACAAGATATTTAAGAACAAGAAGGCAGGATGAATAGCAGAGCAATATATAAAGGACCACAAACAATTATCATTCTTAATTCTAAAATACCTTCATTTAGGAAATTTTATCAGCTATGATAGGAGTCATAATTTTTCCCATTTACTTTGTTTCAAGCAATTCATATTTTTGTTACTAGTTAGGGTCTTTGGAAAGTGTTTATGATGTGGCTATCCAGGTTTTCCAATCCATAAGTAGTGTCTACTTCCTCATTCACTGAATGCTCTTCTAGTAACAGAAATGCAGTAGACTATGGTTTTGCAATGAAAATATACTCAGGTCAGCCTAATAGAGGCACGGAACAGAGAAGAGAAATTGTAACTGGGATCAACCAAACTAGTTATCACCTCACCAACCCATCCAATACACTGTAGATGATTGAGGACTCTCAGCTCAAATAAGCCCAAACCAGGAGAATAGATTAAATGAATCCCAGATTAAATTGCCAAGCAACAGAATCCTGGGCAAAGTCATTGTTGTTTTACCCCACAAATAATTAGTGTCATTTGTTACAAAGCAGTAACTGACTACTACACATGTTTTCCCATGAAAACAATAAGTTGTAAACGTTCAGGATTCCAAGAGAACTGAGAAAAGAATGGAACTTCCAAAGATGGTGTATTTCCTTTCATTGCCTACTACAAATATGGCCTCCAAATGTTTGGATGTAACACAGACGTTTTGTGAGAAATCAACTTCAATATGATGAGCCTCTGATATGTCAGGTATGTTTGTTATAACATAGCCCGTTCGCCTTCACTTTTAAAGGTGCAGAGTTACAGATTGAATTTGTCATAAATATAGTACAAAAAAGATGGCTAACATCTATTGAAATCTTACTGTTTCAGGCACTATTCTAAGGGCTGTCTTCCGATTTTTAAATGCTTTTAATGCCCTCAAAATCCATGGGTTATATGTTATGATTATTTTCACTTTGAAGACACAAAGACTGAAGTATAGGAGAGTAAGCAAACTACCTAAGATTACATGACTTATAATTGCTAGAGCCAATAGTTGATAAGTAAAATATAAGTGTATTTCTAATCCATATGCAACAACATATGTCTCAAAAACAAAATTAATAAATAAAACTTAGTGAGGTTTTAATTGTTTTGCTTCCAGTCAATTCCATACACAATAACCACACCCAAAATCTGTATTAGATATCATTATGAGCTTTATTTCCTCATATTTTAACCCATATTTTTTGTCAACTTCATGGCAATCACTTGGAGCTTACAGGTCTTCAATGTGAAGATAATAACTGTCGTGGATTGGATCTCGTTCCCCAAAATGTATGTTCTATTCTTAATTATCAATGTGTGATTTCATTTGGAAATAGAGTCATTGCAGATATAATTAAGATATAAGTCTAAACGATGTCTTAAGATTCAGGACTGGCCCCAAATCCAATCCCTGATGGTCTTAGAAGAAGAGACAGAGATACACAGAGACACACAGAGATAATGGCATGTGAGAACAGAGGCAAAGATTGGAGTTGTGCATCCACTTGATAAGGATTGTCATCCTACTGGGAACTGGGAGAGAAGCATGGAACATAATATCGCTCAGGACTTCCAGAAGGAACCAGCCTTGTTGATACCTTGTTGATTTTGTACTTCTAGCCTCTAGAACTGTAGGAGAATAAATTTTTGTTTTAAACCACTTTGTGGTATTTTGTTATGACAGCCTTAGGAAACTAATATAATATCCTTGACCTAAACTTTGCCATAAGTATTTTTATTCAAGCAATTTCTTTGGCACTGGCTCTTGGACTAGTATTCCTTGCAATTCAGGCATATACTAGACTGAAGAATTTTTTTTCTTTTTTTAATGTTTATTTACTTTTGAGAGTGAGAGACAGAAGATGAAAATGGAAGAGGCAGAGAGAGAGAGAGGGAGACATGGAAACTGAAGCAGGCTCCAGGTTCTCAGCTGTCAGCATACAACCCAGTGAGGTGCTTGAACCCACAAACCATGATTTTATGTCCTGAACTGAAATTGAATTCTTAACAGACTGAGCCACCCAGGCACCCTTGAAGTATTTTTCATTCAAATCTCACTTAAACCTTTTATCTTCTGGGGACTAAAAGCAGTCAGCTGTTCTAATTTTACAGGCCTCTAAATGTGTAACCTGTCTTTTTTTCCTTTCCTTTCTGTTTGTAAATTGCACTTCCCCCATCCCACCCCGCAGCTCAACACTTTCTTGTAATATTAGTTACACACAGCCTATAGTAACCAGCAATTTTTCGCCTCCACTTCTGTTTTCCAGAACTTTTCTCTAAAATTTAGTTTTAGTAGTTCTATACGATTCTTGCAAATTTATCAGATGACAAAATTAGTAAATATTTTGTCACAGCATTACATTAAAACACTTTCCCAGCCTCAGTGATTGTTTCTCTTGCTTGTAACCTCTCCAAAGACTTAAGAGGAGGTTCCTTTGATACTCTCTTATAATGACACTAATCCTATTCCTGAGAGCTCCTCCTTTATGATCTAACTACTTCCCAAAGGCCCCATTTCCTAATAGCATCACTTTTATGGCTATCATTTCAACATCTAAATTTTGGAAGGACACAAACACTGTATCCATAGTCGTCCTGTTAACTAAACAGTTGTTGGAATGTAAGGACATCTATACATTAGCCCAAGTTGAAACGAAACATATTAGTGAACACTGCTAATGTCTATCCAAATATATCTATGGAGGGATACATTTAACTGATATTTCTGATTGACAGATAAAGTTGTCAATTATTAATTATAAAATTTAAAGGAAAAAAGCAAAAAAAAAATCCAAGCATCCAAACTACAGCAACAAAAATTCTGGTCATTTTGTGAATTTGATAAATAGTTTTTCAATATCCTAATTTTTTAAATTTTATTTTACAGAGAAAGCAAGGAAGATGGAAGAGGGAGAAGGGAGAGAGAGAGAGAGAGAGAGAGAGAGAGAGAGAATCTCAGGCAGGATCCATGCCTACCATGGAGTCTGATGCAGAACTCAATCTCCTGACCCTGAGATCATGACCTAAATGAAAATAAGAGTCAGATCCTCTACTAATGGAGAAACCCAGGCGCCTCTAGTTTTTCAATATTATGAACATTTGCTAACATGTCTCATATCTTAGAATTCCACAGTAAATATTTTACATTATGGCCTGAACAGGAATTTATATAAAATAGAAAATTAGTGTCACGTCTAAACTATACATGTATGTGTGATTCACCCAACAGAAGTATATCACTATATATTAAAATATATATGTATATATAGATTTGCTTCATTCTAGCTCTGTGTGTGTGTGCACACACACGTGCGTGTGTGTGTGCTCTCCTGAATTTCTTGGAATACATGGCAATTTTAAGGTGGAATCTAAGAGGAAGATTAGTCAAACACAATGGCATATACTTCCAGATGTCTTGTCCCAAGGGCTGTTTGATCTGACTGCAGCACATAAGGAACACAGCTAGGACTCTATGCATCATTTATGTTGGATTATATTTACAAAGACCAGACTGAACTTCTGAATGATCATATTGAATAGAATTGCTCTACTTTCTCAACATCTGCTCAAAGAAATTTGCATAGATACCACATGTGCAAATAGCAGATAAAGCTTCAGACACCTCAGACATTTTAAACTAAATTTGTACAATGTTTCCTAACTGAACCAGCAGTCCTACTTGTGATATTCATTCAGTCCTAAGGGAAATTCTACCTCTTCTATTATTTTGAGGAATTTTACAATTGAAAAATATAGTAAAGTTACTTCGAACTAAGAGAAAATAAGTTTGATAACAGAAAGTGTAAAAAGTGTAAATAAAAACAAAAATGAATCCATCAAAAATCTTACATATTGAGATATTCTAATGAGGCTGAGCAAAAAAAGGCCTTTTTGTTTTTTGGAATTTTAGTAACGAAGAGAGCAGTATTCCAGGCAGTCATTAAATGAAATATTCCCATTTAAAAGGATTAGAAGCATATTTTTAAAAATTATTAAAAAGGGCACTTCGATTGGCAGAAATGGAATTTGATATTGCTGTTTGCGTACCAGTGAAATGATATGCCACATTTTGTGAAGACGTGACCCAAAAGGTTTCCATTTTTATGGTTTCATCATTTTACTTTGTGGGATTTGTCAGGGCAGATGAAGTGGGAACAGGGGGTGGGGGCAGTTTCCTTGTTTCTGTCAGACAGAGAAAGATATCACATGCTTTCACTCATATATGACACTTGAGAAACTTAACAGAAGACATAGGAGGAGGGAAGGAGAAAAATAGTTTCAAGCGGAGAGGGAGGAAGGCAAACCATAAAAGACTCTTAAATATAGAGAACAAATAGGGTTGATGAGGCTGGGGGAGAGGGTATATGGGTGATGGGCATTGAGGAGGGCGCTTATTGGGATGAGCACTGCGTGCTGTATGTAAGTGGTGAATCGTGGGAATCTACCCTCGAAACCAAGAGCACACAATGTACACTGCATGTTAGCTAACTTGATAATAAACTATATACATATACCCAAAAATAATTAATTTAATTTAATTTAAAAAAGAATCTGTTGCTTTCTTTAGTGAAATCCTACCACTTTGAAATGTTAAATTATATGGTAGAAATATTCTTAAATTTCCAAAGCTTAAAATGTAACCTTGCAGAGTATTTTATAAAATAGTCACATCCAACATTCATTAAACCTCCAAATATGAATCATCTGTTTTAACAGAAGATAAAGGAGAGGGCTCTTTATTATGATTTATTCACATTATTTTCTAGATTTGCAAAAAAGTCAATATTTTATTTACAAAACCTTCCTCATAACACATATATTTTTGTAAAATGAAAAAATGGCACATCAGGAATAATGGAAGCAGTTCATATTTCAGCATAAGAAACAGTGATATACATCTTTCTTATAACCATTGTTTTCTGTTCTAAATAGATTATCTCAATGATGTATAACAATAACAAATAATAGAAATATTTTTCTTACTGCTTTGATTTTTTAATATATTAAATATTAGCAATAGCTAATATCTATATAAAATCCAACATTTTAATGGGATATTTTCTTGTAAAAAAGGACAATTATATTAACATTTAAAAACTTGATTCTCTGTATACAAAATTACAATTTTATGCATTGCAGTAATTCCACATACAATTATAAAAATAACTTATATTCTGTAAATATTTTGACTTTCAAGTGAAAATGTGGACCTATGAATACCTATAAATCATACTGTATTTTTCAAATTTTTAATGTAATTTAATTTTTGTTTGTTTGGTTTACTTTTTCTAAAGGGATCACCCTTTCTGACCTCTGCCTTAGCAAAACCATTGGGTAATTTTGAAGAACAAGACTTAGTGATCACAAGTCTTATAGGGAGCACAGCACACTTTAGGGCCACACAGCGAGGTCCAAAGGTAGAGAGATGGAGAGAGGGAACACGGACTGGGACTCTGCCTTTATTAGGACCAGAGGGAGGAGTGCCTATTTTTAGTTTTCTTCATATGCAAAACATATCTTATGCATGCAACATTTTATTTTCTGTAGTTGTATGTATATCGTATATAACTTTTTAAATCTTGAAGGATAGGTAATATCTTTCACCTCAATAACCATAACATCAGACTTAGAGTTTATCTATTAAATAAAATGTGATAATTATCTATATCCTTACTGAGTTTAAGAACCCTAATTCCTTCATGCCTTGTAGAAAGCTATATCTTCCTGTTACCTACAATTTCCACAAAATATTATGTGACAAAATTTTAGTTCTATCTGTACTAAGCTTGGGCCTTTTACCAAGCTTCAACCTTATCACTAATATCTCACAGCCTCTCTTTAAAAGAGATGAATTCAAATCTAGAATGTTCTTTTTATGGCTTGACTCCATCTTTCCTGGAGTTGACTATCAGAAAGGGAATTATTTCTTCTAATTTTATCTTCCTGCTCTCTTTCTTGATGATGCCAAAAATCACGTTCAATTAAGACACTCGGAAAAAAAAATTTGTAATGTCACTAGGTACTGTATAGGATTTAGGAGTTAGAATTTAGTCACTAAATCCCTAAATTCCTGAATACATTTTCACTCATTTCTTTAACGTAGGTTTTCAAAATCCTACTTTTTGCACACAATGTATATCATTCTGCACGTCATTTAAGGGAGGGAGGATATTTTATTAATGTTTCATACCAAGTTGTATTTGTGTAATATAAAACAATTATTTCCAGTTTTTTTTTATATTTGGTAGAAAGCTTTCATATACTGTTCTTAATCTGTCTTCAAAAAAACCTCTATATTGGTTGAGTGCTGGGAAAAGTTAATTGACAACCATGTAGGGACATAATGGGAGGGACAGGAGTGGCTTAGGCAACTTTTAGGATGAAAAGACAAGACCTTTGGCAGACTCGACCATTTTTCAGTTCTTTGCCTCACAGTGGCCCTCCTTCTGTACATTAACAAAAATAGTACCTTTTCAGATGTAATCAGACATCTGGGAAGAAGGGAGAGACTAGAAGAGCAGGTGAGCACAATTGTCACCTTGGATAATACTAAGGCACAAAATAGCTTTGTTGGAGGACATGCTGAAATAAATATATTTGACTTTAGAAAAACCCTCTATATTGATGGAACCAACATTGTTATTCTATTCTGTAATTCAGAGAAGTGAATTTTATGTAGTTATATTCCCAGTTATATTTGTGTGTGTGTGTGTGTGTGTGTGTGTGTACTTGTTGGTCAGTAAAATACTTTCTTATAAGAAGACAAAGAGTTCACATCAATTATATATAATTATATATGTGTACATATGTGTATGTGCATGGAGGTTTTGACCAGATCAGTCAGCATCAGGCTGATGCTAAAATATATTTACTTACATGTCTATAACATAAGAAAAACATGGGTACAATTTTGAAACTGTACATCTCAATTTGAAAAGATTACTCATATTTGTTGTATATGTTTTTGTATGTTTGTACATGTTTCTGTGTATTTGTGTAAGAGTATTTATTGAAATAATTAAGAATATGATTTCCTTTACAATGCTAGGCATTAGCACCAGTATATAAGACATTTTTTCCATTATTAAATTATATCTGCTGAATATGATTAAGGGAGCAAATAAAATAGAAAAATCACCTATGGGGGATCGAAAGTTATTAAAGTTAGAATCACTAATATATTCCCATGAGGACAATTAAATGTAAAACAAGTCATTGTTATATATATGTAGCCACAAAGGGGTTGATGGGTGAAGCCCTGTTTAGTCAAATAATGAGAAAGCTGGTCCTTTCTGAAATGCCATAGAAACTAGCAGGCCTAATTTTCCATCTATCTTAAACAGTTTTAGCAGACAGAGGGAAAAAAATACATTTAGAAGCACCCTCCTGTATTTCAAACTGGAAAGTAGTAGAAAAAAACACAAGTCTATAACTATCACATATTAAGGTTTGTAAAATAATTGCCTTAGTATTATGCTAAGTGGAAGTGGTGTATTATTCATATACAATGTAACTTTAAAATTTGAGTTCGTTTATGATTTATTACATTAAAATGTTGACACAGTAATGGCACACATTATCAAATGATCTTGAACTTGGTTTTATATCAATAATTCTGTGAGAAAGATGGTTATAAAAACACTAAACCATTGTTATAAAATAACTGTCTATATTACAAAGTACCGTGAGGCTTAGGAATTAAACAATAGTCCCATTAAATGTATTAAGATATAATGTCTGTATGTCTCCTTCTTAGTCTATTTTTCTGTGAATCTATATTGTTGGTACCTTCTCAGTTCTTTCAAATAACACTTATATTATAAAACAACTAAAATTCAATTAAATAATAAGATTCCATGAAATTGTTGCTTACGCTATAACATATTAAAATTAATTTACTTCTCCACCCTCTTTCCCCCTTCCTCTCCCCATGGTCCCCTGCCAGGGCTCTCTTGTTAGACCTATGAATGCAAACATAATGGTATCTGTCCTTCTCTGTCTGACTTATGAGAAGAGTGAGGGACACAGATCAAGGGAGACTACTGAATTCTGAAGACGAACCATGGACTGAAAGGGGAGGGGGAGGGAGGGAGGGGGTGATGGTCATGGTGGGGGGCACTTGTGGGGAGAAGCACTGGGTGTTATATGGAAACCAATTTGACAATAAACTATTATAAAAATTAATTTACTTGTAGTTCAATATTAAATGCCTTTATCAAATAGTATGTTACAAGCTAAATTTCAAAAAAAATTAAGCCTGTACTTTAAAAAATATATAGAAGTGAAGGGAATTTTCTCAACTCCAACTCCAACTGCTCCTCCTCCTCCTCCTTCTTCTTTTCCCTCTCTCTTCCCCTGTCCCCTGCTCGCGTTCTTTCTCTCTAAAGAGAATTTTAAAAATGGATCACTTTAAAGTCGAGCTGTATGTATATATATTAGCTTCTTACAAACAATGCAGTAAAATAACTGTAAAAAGATGCCATATTCATATTTTGCTCTTTTGAACATGGCTTACATGTCCAGTTTATGCTCTTTTAATCACACTTTATTTTATTGTGCCCCCCTTTTTAAAGTTTTACCTGGAAATTTTATATTTCACCTAAATTTATGTCATTCAGCTTCCTCTTATCTCTCATGACTTCTCAAATGTTTTGCAGTCTAACTTTCATCCTTACTCACCCTCAAAACATCTCTTGACAAAATCACCCACAACATTTATAAAGCAAAATTCTAAGACAAAGTGTCTATTCTAAGTCTTACAGCTTACTTAAACTGTTGCCAGTACCTAACACAGTCTATCACTTCATCCTTTTGGTAAACTGCCCTTCCCTTATTTTTTTAGGACACATTTTCCTTCATCAGTTTTTAACTTACCTCACCAGTTGATACTTTCAAGAATTCCTTGTGCATCCTGTTAATTTTCTCAACTTTTAACTTTTGTTGATTTTCTGGGCACACTATTAGCTCTTGTAGTTTCTATGAAAGTTATCTTCTTAGCCTCTTTCATCAGCACATATATGCTGATAAATTATGATTTGTAGCTTTAGCCAGAACCTCTTGTAGGAAATCCAGATACAATTACCACTTCTAAACTCAATTTTCATATAAATGTTTAATAGTATCAAATAAATACAAACGTCAGTCATTGTTTTGATATTTCCAACTCTATACTTACTACTCCGTGACCAGATCTGACCACCGCTCACCACATTTCCTATGACCACTCTGTTCAAAACCACAGCATCTCTTTCAGAATACTGACATAGCTATTAACTAATCTCCCCACTTCTACTTTAGATCTATCCTAAGTCCTAAGTTTTCACACATTACTAGAGAGATCATTTTTGAATATGTCAGATTTGGTCACCTCTCAGTTCAGAATCATCCAGTGGCTTCTCTTATATTTAGAATAAAGTTCAAAATCATTGTCATTTCTACAAAGTCATGTGCAATCTTAACCTTTCTCTTCCTGTCATCAGCTCTTACAACGACCCCTATTTCTCGATATGCATCATCCACACTGGCATTCCCTTGGTTTCCAATATCAAGAAACTTTTCCTTAATTGTCATTGCATTGAGTACCAAGGGCCAACCTGCAAGTGCACAATAATGATGTGGGGAACTATTTTAGATACATACTAAGCTGTGTGATAGGGAAAGGATAACCATGACAGAGATGTCCTCACTCCTAGAATACTTTCAATTTTTCTAATTTAGTACCAAAAAAAAAAAAAATAAAAAGTGAAGCAGATGGAAGGGATATTTGCATAGAAAGTCTTCTTGAATGTTAATATCATCTAACATACAAATACACACACATCCACACACTCACATGGATGTGCACCATTAAGAAAATAATCAATAATTCCTATTTTTCCAAGTCTATATATACATATATATTAAAATGATCAAACAGGGTTTTTCAAAAGTGGTAGATATCATTTGTGATCCCTTCTATATCTTTCTGCTATGTTCTGTGCCCTTTATACGTCATCTTGTATAGACCTTATATGTCCTACAAGTGGTCTATGGGTGGTCACAGGGTGGCAATGAGGTACAGATATATTCTTCCACCAAAGAAAAGATGCATCATTACTCACAGCAATGTCTGTCTCTAGGTTGTTCCAGGACAATTGTCTCAGGCAGCCACTCCATGTTTTTTCTTTTACCCTTCAGACTTACTATTAGATATGATTCACAGCTGTTAATATCTTCAAGTTCGTATACAAGCTGCTATATTCTTTTAAGAGATTTCTACAACTAACTCATGCCTTTGTAAATAACCCCTTTAAATTGTCCTCAGCTTATCTAAAATACCACATTTGAGTGTTTTATTTGTTATTGCCCAGAGCCTTGACTTAAATGCAGCTATTGGTAGGTAAATATATTAATCCATTATGGGTCCTTGCTCATACTTTACTTTTGAATTTTATACATTTTCATAAATAACATTATCATAGCATCCACTTTAGAACTGCAGATAAGGTACTTAACTTATTGCTTTTAAGAGCTTCTCATTTGGGCACTCCAGAAGGCTGGACCATTTAGCAGACTTACAGGTTATTTTTTAATTTGTGTTTGTGGATATATAATTTTTCTTGGACAGAGACAGCACATGGTTCAATGAGAGGTAGAAGAGAGGTAAAGTCTTTGTGTTTGTATTACCTTCAGCTTATTAACATGGTTAAAGCCAGTCTAAAGGTAACATAAAAGCCACAGGCCGACTCATGTATAATGATGGCACAGTTGTCAACAGCTGTTACATATGCCTGCCAGAGAGCCCCCTAATTATGAGTTCTCCTACTCTGGATTCAAAAGTAAAACTCAAAGTATCTGTGCAGTTGATGTCACTTCATATTTTCTTAAATAATTATTAAAGATCTCCAGTCAGTAGTTTTGGGCTGAGAAATGCATATGGTAAAATCTAAAGCCATGTTTCCCTTAAATTTCTAAATATTAATTGTTGAATCACATAGGTACATTTTTAATGGGATGATCATATGAGATTTCTCTTTCAATCAATACTGTGGTACATCCTATTAATATTTTTTCCAGTAATGAGTCAGCCTCTGCTTACAATATACTCAACTTCATTGTTTTATATCAGAAAATGTTTCTTTAAATTGTATTTGTTTTGATACTATATTGTTTAGGATTTTTGAAAATATACAAGAAGTGAGATTAGAATTTCATTTCAGCTTTTCCACAGTAATCAGAAATTTTTGGGATTAATGTTATAAAACTCTCATAGGTAATTATCAAAACAAGACTATCTTTTATATTCTTTGAGAAGTTTAATGATATCTAAAGTATCGTTTTCTTGAATATTTTACAGAACATACATGTAAAATCATCAGGCTTGCTTTGTGTATGTATACTGTTTATTTTTCATTTTTTAAAAATTTTGGGTGGGAGGAAATTTTCAATTGATTCATCATCAGTGATTAAATTCATAGAAACAGACTACTTCTCCCCGAGTCAGTTTTAATATTTTATGTTTTTAGGTATTTGTGCATTTGCAAATCCATCGGTATACATAGATTTGTGTTTTTGTTTTAATATCTATCACATTCAGAATTATATATCCTTTTTTATTTCTTAATATATTAGTGTATTTCCATAATATTTATTCAGTAACTAATGACAAGTTCTGAAGTATGACCGTGTGTGTTTCGTCTGGAAAAGATGAAGTAAAAAATCATAGGTTTCTGGAAGGTCAGAATAATGGGATATTGGGACAATGAAACCAGGTGCAGTGGGGAACACAAGCTGCTGATGTTTTGATGGCTATCGGGAGATGTAAGAGTGAGGTTGCTTAAGAACGAAAGTATGAAACGTGGTAGGTGGTACAATTTGATTTCAGGCATTTCAAATAAAAGGGATATTGTTTCAAAATATCAAGAAAGAGTGATGTCGACATATTCCCTACTTTCAAGCTCTAAGGTCAAAATGTTTGACACCAGCATTGACACGTATGTAAATAAACATAAAGTGATATATTATTTCTTCTGTATATAATATTCTTATATATAAATATGTATATAAATATATATATGTATATTTATATAATATCTTTAACCACAAGAAAACATCAGCTTGTCAGGAAATTGATTATACAGTATTATCTTTTGGAAATTTAAGTGCTAAGTATATTTTTGCAGGGGTCATTACTTAGTCTGTTACTATTAAACATTTTTAAAATTAATGATTGGGGTGATGAACCAGAGTGTCTTTATTAAATTTGCTGATGACACCAATTTGGTAGGACAATTAGCACATCTAAAAACTGGATTAAAATTCAAAACGACCTTGATGAGTTGGAGAGAAGCCTGGATATAAACAAGATGAAGTTGATGAAGTTCATGTGCAGTAATTCATTTAGCCTTTTTCACATTTACAGTGGCCAAACCATTATGTAACTCTGACCGGAACGTTTAATAAAAACAGTTTGAATGATCTATCTTCACTGCAGTAGTCACAGCTAATGTGAACTCAAGATTTTGGTGCATCCAACTGGCACAGAAACGAACTTCCTGGTCTAATCAAAGTGATGTTGCTGCCAGGGTTCTTCAAGGCATGAATACCAAGGGTTAGATTGAAATATGTCTACCAAAAATCAAGCTGAGTTAAAATAAAGCTCAATAAAGATCACTGAAGAAGTAAAAAAAAAAAATGCTATGTAAGCTGATAATGGAATTAAAAAAGAAACTAGTGCTAAATACATGACTGTGTGAAATTTGGATAAGAGTTTGTTTTTTTCTGTATTAGTTACTTAATGTTTTGGAGAAAATTCTTATACTTGAATTATGGTGCCAAGCCTTTTAAAAATGAACTATTGGTGAAAAAAAAAAGTTTTACATAAGAGAACACTAGCTTAAAAATGAATGTAAGGATTTAAGAAAATAATTATAGGCTTCAAAATTAACATTAATATTAACATTTTTGTCTTTAATGAGAATTTTAAAATTAGGGTATTAATGTCTATATTGAAAATCTCATACAAATTTTATATTTCATGAACATGATGTTTTCACACAGACCCTCAAATTTAGTCAATATCTTAAAACTCATTCATGATACACATTTACTGATCAGAAGATTCAAGGTTAGGAAACTTCAGAATTGTCTTCTCAATATATATAGTCTCAGAACATTTATATTTTTTTCCTTATGATTAATGGACTTGATTACTTAGAGCATTTTTAGCTTTACAGAAATACTGGAGACAAGTGCAGAGAATTCACATCTACTCTTCCTTCCATCCACAGTTTCCTTTTTTATTAAGATTTTTGTATTAGTGTAGTACATTTGTTACAGTTTGAACCAGTATTGAACCAATATTGATACGCTGTTATTAACTAAAGTTTCTATAGTTTACATAAGGTTTACTATTTGTCTTGAACAGTTGTTGGGTTATGCCAAATATGTAATATCATGTACCCACTATTACAGTATTATAGAGTAATTTCCTTGTCTTGAAATTCTTCTGCACTTGATTTATTCATCTTTTTCTTCCCTACCCAAAGTCCATGTCAATAACTAATTCTTTTACTTTCTTTACAGGTCTGTCTTTTCCAGAATGTCACACATTTGGAACTATGCAATATTTAGTCTTCTCAGACTGCTTTCGTTCACTTGGCAATATCATTTAAGGTTCCTCTATGTCTGATCATGGCGTGATAGTTAATTTCTCTGTATTGAAGAATAGTATTCCACTGTATGAATGACCCACAGTTTATTTATCCATTTGTCTAACATCTTAGTTGCTTCCAGATTTTGGCAATTATAAGGTTGTTCTAAAATTTGTGCGCATGTTTTTGCTTCAACAAAGTTTTCAGCTCTTTTTGCCAAATAGTGCAAACATTAGTGATGCAAAACACAGGAAAATGTGTTGGGAGGTTTTGACAGGGGGCGCTCTCATACCATAATACCTTGCACACTGATACTATTCCACTATTCCAGCAGGAGAAACAGTCTCCTCATCCCTGAGGACAACAGTTCTGCCAATGAAAAGCCACCACATTTAGAACTTCCAGTGTACCCTAGTGGGCTTTTATTCATAACAACTTTCCCATGTTACCCTTTTTCTCCTTAATACAGTGTATCTCTCCTTTGTTCCCCACACTTGTCTCTGGTTTTGCCACAGCTGAAACAGCTATGGTTTTATTTATCAGATGTCCCAGATTGCGATTCTCCTTTCTTCCTGAACAAATCCATCTGCTGCTGGTAAAATACCTGGTGGTGTTACTTTTAAGGTTAACAATACCTAAGGGTGTAATTGTAGGAACAGTTGGGTAAGACTATGCTCAACTCCGTAAGAAACTTCCAAACTGTCTATCTAAGTGGCTGTACCATTTTTCATTTCTATTAACAATTAATGAGAGTTCTTTTTGCTCCGCATCCTCTCCAGCATCTGGTATTATTATGTTTTTGGAGTTTAGCCACACTAATCGACGTGTCCAGATATCTTGTTTTAACCCATAATTCCCTTATGACATGTGATATTAAACATATTTGTATATATTTATTTACCATCTGCATATCGTCAGCAATGAGGTTTCTTTTCAGATACTCTGTCCACTTTCTAATTGGATTATTATTATTATTTTTTTTTTGCTTATTGTGGAATTTTAAGATGTGTTTGTATTTTTTTAGATAAGAGTCCTTTATCAGATATCTTTTTTGCAAATATTTGTTCCCAGTCAGGAGCTTATGTTATCATTCTGTTAACGGTGTCTTTAGTGGAGCAGTACTTTTTTAATGTAGTCTCACTTCAGTTTTTGTTTGTTTGTTTTCCCACGCATTATGGTTTAAAGTTTTTATCTAAAACCTCATTGCCAAACACAAGGTCACCTAAAGTTTCCTACTCATTATCATCTATAAGTTCTATAATGTTGTGTTTTACATTTGTTTTTAGTGTCTGGTCTGACACATTAGGAGCTTGAAGAAAGCTTCACTCCTGTGCTCACAGCAAGACTAAAGCTAAACAAACTTAGAATCAGTAACACTTCTAGATTCATCAGAGAATTGAGGTGACAGAGCAACTGCTGTCTTAAAACCTGGAGACACAGACGGATACAGAAAATGACAACGTATAGGAACAGAGCCCAAGGACAGAAGCCTCTGGGTGGAGCAACTACCTGCAGACACTTTAGATTGTAACTGATGGATTGCTGGAGGCCAAGTGTAGACTAGCTTGAGAAAAGGGAGAAAAAAAGAAATCCTAAATCTACAAAGGAACAAGAATAAGAATTTTATTCTACTGATCTTTAGAAACCATGCAATCAAGAAGAGAGTAGTGTGAAATATTTAAAGTGATAAAAGGAACACTCTCACCAAACTAGAATTTTGTAGCCAGTGAAATTATCTTTTAAAAGTGAAGGAGAAATTGTCTCTGAGACAAATAAAAATTGAAGAACTTTTTCACCCGTAGGACTGCCTTGCAAGAAATGTCAAAATAAGGTCTGCAGAGAGAAGGAAAATGATAGAAGTCAGAAACTCTAATCTACATAGTGAAAGAAAGAATGTTGGAGAAAGAATAAATAGAAGTAAAATAAAATACTTTATTTTCCTTATTCATGAACTGGGGCTTGAAATATGGAGATATTTTATTTTAAACACTTATTTTTATTTATTAGTTGGAATAATTTTTATAGAAAGATACATTTTTCCAATATACTATTTGATTATCTAGTGGTATAGTTCAGAAGGTGATAGACTATAAATGCTTGACTCCTTTCTAGTGACCAAATTTTAATATCATCAAAACCTCTTGAATTTGATAAGCTTCTATATTAATTTATGGCAAAAATTTTTGCAAAGTAGGAATAGAAAACATCTTTCTCATTTTTATTAAGGCATACTCTAAAATACTACAGCTAACATTATACTTAAGACTGGAATAAGTATCTGAAATCATATATTGGATAAAGAACTTATATCCAGAATGTATTTAAAAACCTGTTGCAAGGTTTTAATAAAAAAAATAATTCAATAAAACTTGCTGAAATATTTGAACTTACACTTCACCAAACAAGACATTTGGATAAATAAGCACATAAAAAAGCAATTAGTGTTATTAGTCATTAGAAAAGGCATACAAATAATAAGATAACTCTGCATCCCTACCAAATAATTAAATTTTAAAAGATTATTTAAAATATTGGTGAAAAACTCTCATGTATTGCAACGCACAATGGCTAGCCCCTTTCAAAAATAATTTGACAATTTCCTATAAAGTTAAACTTACTATTACCATAGAATCAGCAATTTCATTCATAGATAATTATCAAATTAAATTGAAGCCTGTGTACTCCAAAGAACTCAGGTGTTTATAGTAGCTTTCTTCATACTATCTGAAAATTTGATAAATAAATTGTTCATAAACATGTAATGGAATCCAAACCAATTCCAAACACGAAGTGACTTCTGATATATACAATAGCATGGGGTTATGTTGTAATTTATAATAGAAATATATATATTGTTCCCAGTTATGGCACAGAGCTCCTAAGCCCTTTGGAATTTCCTGAGTAATAAAAATCACAAAAGTATCTCTTGCTATGTTAATGAAGTGACTTTTGGACATCTGCTAAGGATAGGGGCTGGTTGTCAGCAAAACCGTCCATGTGACTAATGATTTAATCAGCCCTGTCTATATAACATAGCCCCCATAAAAACCCAAAGAGCGAGGGTTCCGGTAACTTCCAGACTGGTGAACATGTGGAGATTTGGGGAGAGGGACTCACCTGGAGAGGACATGGAGCTCTGCAGCCCTTCCTCATACCTCGTCCAAAGTATCGCTTCCATCGGATCATTCCTGAGTTATATCCTTTATAATAACTAGTCATCTAGTAAGTAAAATCTTTCTCTGAGTTCTGTAAGCCACTCTTGCCATTAATCAAACTTGAGGAGGGGGTTGTGCAAACCTCTTATTTATAGCTAGTTGGTTGAAAATACAGGTAACCTCCTGGTCTTGTGGCTGGCATTGTAGTTGAGTAGGCAGGGAAGGCAGTTTTGTGGAACTGAATCCTCAGGCTTTGGAATCTGACCCAATCTCTGTGTAAATAGTCTGAATTGAGTTAAATTGTAGCACACCCAACTGGTGTCAGAAAATTTCCTGCTTTTGTGGGAAACCATCTCCCCAACTATGACACATACATGTGTGGGAATGGGTTCAGGAATCCAAAAAGACAGGTATAGTTCTCAAAGGCATATGAAAGAAGCTGGCCCTTAAAGACTACATATTGCATATTTTATTCAATATAGTGATAGGAAGAAGCTTTTTTAATGTTTATTTTATTTATTTTGTGAGAGAGTGTGTGAGCAGGGGAAAAGCAATGAGAGAGAGAGAGAGAGAGGGGAGAGAGAGAGAGAGAGAGAGAGAGAGAGAGAGAGAGAGAGAGAGAGAGAGAATCTTAAGCATGGTCCACACTAAGTATGAAGCCCAACATGGGGCTCAATCTCAGGACTGTGAGATCATGACTTGAGTTGAAATCAAGAGTTGGATGCCTAACTGACTGAACCACCCAGATACCCCAGAAAGTAATTTATTGCTTACTGATAGTGAAAGGATATTGGGAAGAGATTGATAGGAAAAGGTAGTGTTGGAACATTTAGGGTGACAGAAATGATCCCCATCATGATGTAGTAGTAATTAAATGATTGCAAACATTTAAAAATTGTCATAGTGTATATAAAAAACTGATTAATATTACTAATTTAAAATCATATTTCAATGAAACCCAACTAAAAATAAATAAATAAAAGGTCAAATCATCTAAGGTCATTTAATTCTAAGGGTAAAATGTCTTGCATTATTCTACACTTCCTTCTTTAGCAAATATAATAATGTATACTCATAATTATGATCATGTACCCAAGAGTCTAATTTTTTAAGGTACTTATTGGAAATGTAGTCTCTAACATAAAGAATACTTAGTTCATTCAGGCAACATTCTTTTCAAGGTTTATTCTAGTTTGTACCACACATAAATTGTTTTATTTCAGTGTATTCTATGTATGATATCAAACTCCAATTTTAACTTTATTTTGAGCCTTATTTTATAATCATGTTTTGCCACATCTATAGGTTCCATATAATTTTTCATTCTGTTTTAGAGTCCCTTGATACTTTACTTTGAACATTGGCATATATATATACATAGACATACATCTTCCACAGAATATCCACCCACAAAATCTTCTTTGACTCTCTAGTACGCTGAATGCAGGAAATTTAGAACTTATAATACAATCAAAAAGCAATCATTATTGGGGCACCTAGGTGGCTCAATTGGTTGAGCGTCCGACTTCAGCTCTGGTCATGATCTTGCAGTTCATGGATTTGAACCCTGCATCAGGCTCTGTGCTAACAACTCAGAGCCTGGAGCCTGTTTCTGATTCTGTGTGTGTGTCTCTCTCTCTGCCCCTCCCCAGCTTGCACTCTGTCTCTCTCTTTCTCTCTCTCAAAAATAAACATTAAAAAGTTAATAAATCATGTGTGTATGCTAGAAATTCTACATTTTGGAAATGACAAGTTACATTTTATTTAAAACTGAATGGAAAATAAACATTATTTCATTTACAAGTTTTAAAACATAAGAAAATTGAAGTGTCTGAAATGTTAATGTTTTACATATAGAAAATATATGAAAATATGTATTTTTCATCATTTTAAGTGAATGTGAATGACTTTCCTTTTTCTCTCTCTCTCATGAAAAATACCCACATAATAACTAAATGACATTAACTGAAAAATAAATGGACTACTTAATATGTAACAATATAGCCAAATGAAATGTTTAAAGTTCTAGAGAGAAAGGATCATTGTATTGATTATCATGAAGAAAAACATTATGTTTTCTTATTGCTGAATAAATTGCCCTGACTTCCTGAAAGTGGCAAAATTCTTTCTGCTTTTGAGATGATATATCAGTAGAACTGTCAAAAAGATCAAATTTCCTTCAAAGTATTAGATTTTGTCACAAAATTTGGAAGTACCAGTTCTCCTGAGGCAAATGTAAATACACTGTCAGTTTTTTCTGTTTGTTTGTTCCAAAACTGTGTGATGTACTACCTCTTGGGAAATAGATTTGCTTCACTTACTTCTCAAAAGATTGACTTTAGACTAATAAATATTATTTTAGAAAATTCAGGGTAAAATGATTCTTAATCAATAATTGATAATGGATTTTTCAAACTTTAAAACTCTTAAAGTTTCAGACCTCAACTAAGACTATTTAACTAATCAACATAATAAATGTAATATTATACATTTTTATCAATAAGCAAAATTTTACTCAGTTTGAAATCATGGTAGGCATTAAATAGTTAACCATTTAAAATAGTTATAAGCTATTTTATTTCAACTAAATTGTGATGATAAGAATAAACTCATGGTTATTTGATAAAGTATAAAATGGAGATCAATTCTCTAATACATATACTTTGGCTAAGACAAAGGATTACCTTAATAAGGTAAGGATCACCTTAATAGTCCAAATCAAAAATAACAAAATGCAGACAATGAGCTATGAAAATATAATCATTAATATTTAACCTGAAAGCATTAAACAAATTTCAAAACAATATCTAAATTTTCAATAAATGATTTGGGCACTTAGATATCTTAATTAAGAGATGTAAAATTTAAAATACAGGTAAAAACATACTTTACATATGCATATAAATACATTCATATATAACCACACTCACACTTGCAAAGTTCAACCTTTATTAAATGCCAAAGATCTGTCATGGGAATATTGTGTAAGTACTTCCCATTTAATTTCATCCTCACAATATTGCAGCATATGCACTCTTTTTTTAAATTAAAAAAACTTAATTGAGGCATAATTGGCATACAATATTCCATTAGTTTCAAATGTACAACATAGTGATTCAATACTTTTGTACATTGTGAAATGATCACTACAGTAAATCCACCATACAAAATTAATACAATGTTATTGACCGTATTTTTCATGCTATACGTTCATCCCATGACTTATTTATTTTATAACTGTAGGTTTGTACTTGATCCTCTCCATCCATTTTGTCCCCCAACCTCCCTCCCCTCTGGCAACTACCCGTATGTTCTCTGTATCTGTGAATCTGGGTTTGATTTTCCAATGAATGCCCTCTTTTACACATCTAACAAATGACGACACAGATTCATTGGTTAAATAGCTTACACCATCTTGTAAGTGGCAAAGGTGGCATTTCACTCCAGATCTGCCTTTCTCTGAAGCTCACGATATACTAACCCTGCTGCAGATGTCTGTGGTTTGCTGTATGACAACACAGATGCACAGATAAACAAGGGTGAAACCAAAATACACTACTAGGAACTAATGTGATTACTAACGTATTTCATTCAATCCTATCTCCCTGATAAAGAGATACAAAAATATTTATCCCCAAAGAGAAATGTGTGCCCACTTTTCTTTCTCCATATGATCTTCAGTATGATTTATAGTGAATTTTTAAAACAGCAGAGTTCATACATTCAAACTATAACATCCATAACCACTAAGATTTCACAGTTTCCAGTGTCCTTGCTGGGACTCATCTAAATATTTTCCAGTAAATTATTTCATGACTGATCTGATTTTAGTAAACATGCAAATCAAACTGAGATTGGTATGTAAACAGGTAGAAAAATAATTAAAACTCAAACCTAACAGAAAGGATGAATATCCCATAAGGAAATCGATTAAATAATTTAATTTAAAAAATCAATACAACCTCAATAGAATTGTTTAACATATTTAGTGAGATATAATTTAAACACTAAAGGGGCACCTGGGTGGCTCAGTCGGTTAAGCTTCCTACTTCGGCTCAGGTCACGATCTCATGTTCGTGGGTTTGATCCCCAAGTCGAGCTCTGTGCTGACAGCTCAGAACCTGGAGCCTGCTTCTGCTTCTGTGTGTGTGTCTCTCTCCCCCTCCGCCTCTCATGTTCTGTCTCTCTGTATCAAAAATAAAATAAAACATTAAAAAAATTTAAATGCTATAAAAATACACCCATTTAAAATGTGCAATTCAGTGTGTTTTTTAAAATATATACCCAGAATTGTGAAGAGATCAACACAACTTAAATTTAAAACATTTTTATCCCTCCAGAAAGAAAACTCATGTCCATTAGCAGTTACCACTGTTAATCTCGCATCCCTCCAGATCCGGGGGACCTTTCTGTCTCTACAGATTTGCCTATCCTGGACATTTCATTTGAATGGGATCATACAGTGGGTAGTATGTAGCATGCATCAATACTTCATTCACATTGTATGGGTACATATTCAACTGATGTGTAAACACACTGTATTTATACATTTATCAGTTGATATATGTTCAGAGGTTCCCCCTCCCATATTTCATCTAAGATGAATAGTGCTACTATGAATTTTTCTGTGCAACTTTTTCAGAGCTATAAGTTTTTATTTCTCTTAGGTATATAACTAAAAGTAGAAAAACAACATCATATGTGGATACTATGCTTAAAGTTTGAAGAAATATCAAATAGATTTCCAATGTACACAATTTTACATTCCCACAAGAAAAGTAGGACTGTTCCAATTCTTTATAGTCTTGTCAACACGTATTCTTGTGTCCTTTGAAATAAAGCCACCATAGTGGATATGAAGTGCATGTCATAGTTTCATTTTAGTTCCTTAATGACTAGTGATGTTGAAGATCTTTGTATGTGCTTATTGATCATTTATACATCTTCGGAGGAGAAATGACTGTATAGATATTTACCTATTTCTTAAATGAGGTAATTTTTTTGTTATTGAGTTTAATAGTTATATATTCTGATATATACATGCATATAAATGAGGTGTTTTATATTGTTGAGTTTAATAATTATATTATAGTAAATATAAATATATAACTCCCAAATATATAAATCTAGAAATCATTGCATATATTTTCTTCCTTTCTTCTATTCCCTTCTGGGATGCTATTGGGTATCTCACATAAGTTATGAATTTTCATGGAGATCACTTTATTTTTAACTTTTTAGTTGTACTTATTTAGTGATATATATGAGAAAATATTTTCTAACTAGATAAAATGAAGATTTATTTCTTTGTGGGTTTTTTTCTATGAGTTTTATAATTTTAGTACTTACATTTACTTTTATAATCCCTTTAGATTTTTTGTATATGAATCGTGATCTGACTTTATTATTTTGCATCTGGATGTCCACACTTTCCAGTAATATTTGTAGAAAAGGCTATTCTTTTCTCATTGAATGATTCTCCATCCTTGCTTATAATTAAGTGGTCGTACATGTAAGAGTTTCTTTCTGGACTCTCAATTTTATTTCAATGACCTATATTTCTGCCATATGCCAATACTATATTGACTTAATTATTGTAGCTTTATAAGTAAATCTTGAAGTCAGGAGGTCCTCCTGGGGGTCCTCCAATTTTTTTCTTCTATTTTAAGATTGTTTAGACCATCCTGGATTACTTGCATTTACATATGAAATTTAGTATCACTTTTAACAATTTTCACAAGAAATCTGCAGGGATTTCAATAAGAATTAGCCTTGAATCTGTACATCAATTAGGAAAATGGTGACATCTAAATAATAAGGTATTTTGATCCATGAATTTGAGTTGTTTTCCCATTTATTTAGATCTTCTTTAATTCCTTTCAAAAATGTTTCACAGTTTTCACTACACAGGTCTTGCATTACTTTTATTGGATACATTCCTAAGTATTTCATTCTTTTTGATTCTATTGTATTGAATTTTTTAAACTTAATTTTATAGTTGAATTCTATTGTTGAGTGTATTAAAATACAATTGATTGTTTTATATCAATCTTTCTGAACTTGTTTATTGGCTTCAATATTTTTAATAAATTCCTTTGGACTTTTTATTTATAAGAACATGATATTTGAAAATAGTAATCATTGTATGTTTTCCTTTCAATCTGGATTCCTTTATTTTTAATGTCTACTTGCTTGGCTGTAAAACACCAGTAAGTTTTTGGATTTATTTTGGTCTAATTACCTTTATCATTTTAGTTTCTTCAGGTTGGCAGGTTATTGATTTATGACCTTTCTTTCTTTTTTTTCCACCTACATATTGCAGTTGTAAATGTGCCTCTGTGTACTGCTTTAGCTGTATCTGACAAGATCCAATGTTTTATTTTCACTTTCAGTTATGTCAAACCTATTTATAATTTATCTTGTGATTTCTTCTTTGATCTGTCAGTTACTTAGCCATGTAATTTAAATTCTCACATCTTCATGAATATTTTAATTTTTCTTCTGTGTTCTAATTTCCAATTTTGACCCATTGTACTGAGATAATATTATTAGTATTATTATACTCAATTTGAAAAAAAAAATCATAGTGTGGTATGTAAGAGGGACATTATCATTTCAAGATGGAGAAATTAGAAATTTCAAAAGATATCTTGGCAAATACTATATGATTTCACTTATATGTGGGATCTAAAAAACAAACAAACAAATAAACAAACAAAAAGCAGAACCAGAGTTGTTAATCTAAAAAACAAACTGATGATTGCCAACGGACAGGGGAGTGGGGGGTGGGGTGGCAAAATGGGTGAAAGGGAGAAGGAGATACAGGCTTCCAGTCATGAAATGAGTAAATTATGGGATTAAAAGGCAGAGAATAGGGAATATAATCAATGATATTGTAACAGTGTTATATGGTGACAGATGGTAGCTACACTTGTGGTGAGCTTATTATAGCATATAGAGAAGTGGAATCACCATGTTGTGCACCTGAAAATAATGTAACATTGTGTGTCAGCTGTACACAAATAAGAAATAAAAAAATAAATGTAAAAAAAAGGTCTTGGGTCCCAACAAGTCTGAAACTTCGTAGGGCAAATTTCATAGATTTTAAAACCAGAGAGGAATTCTCTATCGCCCCATTCTCTACCCTCAGGCTCCTCCACACTTGTGGCCTTGCTCTCCTGGTTTGGGAAGGTTTCATTGGACAGACTATCTGCTGAACCAGTAGCATTCCTTTGTCTGGTCTCTGCTTCCATGACTCTGCCCTCAGAGTCATTTTCTTTCATTTTATCTCATCTCTGTTTTTGTCAGTCCTGGCTGACAGTGTTTGTGCTGGTATAAAATTTCCAAAACCTTTAGGATCTTTCATACAGTTTATGGGGATACATACCACTAGACATAAAGAGGTCCCTACAGATCCTTTCTGGATAACCCAATCTGTATTTAGGCTTCTGCTGAGGTACCGATTGGATACACAAATCACTTGCCTAATCTCTTTGTAAACTAAGCAAATGGTTTTCCAGTTATACATTTAATCTTTTTTGCAAAGCATACTTTCTCATCTTTGACTGCCACCTGGATAGGTTGAGAATTTTCCAAATCATCAAGTGTTGGTTCCATTTTGCTTACCAGTTCTTTCCTCACCAGATCTCTTTCCTCTGAAATATTATCATAAGCATCAAGGAAAAACCAAGACATACCTTTTATACTTTGCTTGGATATCTTCTCAACTAAATATACAACCCATTGCTTACAAGTTCTACTTTCCACCCAACGGTAGAACGTAACTCAGTCAAGTTCTCTTCCACTCAAAAACAGGGGCCACCTTTTTTGTGATGTGTCCAATAACACACTCCTCATTTCTGTCTGAAGCTGTACTAGAGGCACATTTAATATGTTTTATCACCTTTTTGTTCACAATTATATATGTAAGATGACAGAAGATTTCTCTACCATATTACTCACTTCCTTCTGCATACTCGCCATAATTGCCCTTAGTATTTATATTTCTCACTTTCTCACTTTCTCTTCATGGAAATCAAGGGTGTTTCATTTCTATCAAGTACTTCAAAACTCTTGCACTCTCTGTCCTTTACCCAATACCAAAGCCACTTTGATGTTTACGGTATTTGTGACAGTAACACTTCACTTCATGGTACCAAATTTGTGTTAGTTTGCTACGACTGTGTAACAGTACCACAAAATGAGTAACTTACAGTAGTTGGAATTCATTTTCCCACAGTTCTGGAGGGTAGAAGTATGAAATCAAGGTGTTGGAAGGGTTCCTACTTGCTCTGACAGAGAATCCCTTCCATGCTTCACTCTCAGTTTCTGATGACTGACAGTTCCTTGGCATTCCTTGGCTTGTAGATATTTCTATAATATTTATCCAATTTTACCTCTGTTATCATATTACATACATTATTTCCTGGAATGTTTCTTCACATCATCCTCTTCCCTCTCTGTATTTGTATGCCGAATTACCCTCATCTCCTAAGGACACCAGCATTGGATCAGGGGCCACTCTACCCGTGTGATTTCATCATATTTCCTTTATAGCCTATTTCCAAATAAGGTCACATTTGCAGATACAGGGAGTTAGGACTTGAACATGTCTTTTGGGGGCATAAAATTGAATTTACAGCAGTAAATAACATGCCCTCATAAATGCATAGTGTTTAAATTTTTGTAACCACCTTTTTTGTAACCTTTTGTCTATGCAAATTACTGTAGGTTCATCCTGTATCTTTATTGCTCACATCCTAGAATCAGTTATTTCTCCAAAAAGATCTAATTCTTTTTATTGCAAATGGTATTGGAAACCAAGAACCGGGCACTAGATATGTTCCTTGCTACTATAGTGTCATTTTTTAAGCTCCTTCAGTTGTTAGAATAAAGAAATGTACCCATGTATAGCACACACACCACACCACACATAATTATAAACATTTCTATATGTAAATATATGTACTTACACTGATCTTGCATTCTTCTTGATGTCTCCATCTTTATCCATGATCATGGGAATCATTCTAGCTTCTTCCCTTCCTTAGATACAAATTTCCACCCCAAAAGTGGAAGTCTGGTTTCTACAAACTGTTATCCTTTGTATATGTGTATAGCAAAGGGTCAGTTTTTACCACATACTCTAGTGTGAAACAATGTGATCAATGAAAGGACAGTTCTTTTGTGCAGTTCCTTTTTGACTTTATTCTCATAGATTCTTATGAGATATAAAGTTTAACAAGTTTTCCCTACAACACTTTCAGTGTAGTTGTTTCATGTATTTATAATATATTTAGACCCTCCTGTTACAAACTGCAGTTCACTTGGGAATTTCTGACAGTGTGAATATATTTTTAACCCCAATGTTTATAGCAGCACTATCAACAATAGCCAAAGTATGGAAAGAGCCCAAATGTCCATCAACTGATGAATGGATAAAGAAAATGTGGTCTATATACACAATGTAGTATTACTTGGCAATCAAAGAGAATGAAATATTGTCATTTGCAACAACATGGATGGAACTAGACTGTATTATGCTAAGCAAACTTAGTCAGATAAAGACAAATATAGTATGATTTCATTCATAAGTGGAACTCAAGATACAAGACAGATGAACATAACTGAATGGAAGCAAAAATAATATAAAAACAAGGAGGAAGACAAAACATACAAGACTTTTAAACATAGAGAACAAACAGGTTTTCTGAAGGGGTTGTGAGTGGGAGGATGGGCTAGATGGGTCAGGGGCATTAAGGAAGACACTGGGATGAGCTTTGGGTGTTATATACAGGGGATGAATCACTGGATTCTACTCCTGAAATCATTATTGCACTATATACTAACTAACTTGGATGTAAACTTAAAGTAACAATAACAGCAACAACAATGATGACAACAACAATAATGAAAAGAAATTAAATATATTTTAAAATTTGCATACATTAAGGCTGATTTTGTAACCATAAAAGCTGTAAAGTTTTACGGGAATTGATAATTGCATAATGTTATCTATCCACCACGACAGTGTCATACATAATAGTTTTGCCATAAAAAAAAAAAGAAAAGTAACAAACAAAAACAAAACAAACAAAGCACCCTGTTCTTCACCTTTTAGGCCTTTCTATCATAACTCAAAACCCTTGGGAATCACTAATCTTTTCTCTGTCTATGATTTTGCCTTTTCCAGAGTAACATGATTAGAATTATAAGGTATAGTCTTTTCAGTATGGCTTTTTTTCACTTTTCACTATGTGTTCACAATCTCCTATTACTTTTCATGGCTTAATGAATTATTTTTTTATTAATAAGTAATATGCTAATATATGGATCTACTGTACTTTATTGATATGCTTACTGAAGAATGTCTCAGCTATTTCCAGCTTGATCAATTATGAGTAGTTATAAACATTTCTGTGCAGATTTTTATGGGCTCATCGTTTTCAATTCATTGGGTAAAGATATAGTTTTATGATTGCTTTATCTTATGATAAGATTTTGTTAAGCTTTGTAAGGAACTGCCAAACTGTCATTGAAATTGTCTGTACCAATTCTCATTTCTACCACCAGTGAATGAGAGTCTTTGTTTTTCTACACTCTCATCAGCATTTAATATGGCTAATTTTTTTATTTGTTGTAGTAGACATACATTGACAGCTTATATTGTTTTTGTTTTAATTTGTTTTGTTCTTAATAAATGGACATTATTTTTGGAGAAGTTTTAGATTTATAGAAAAATGGAAGGAAAAGTATAAAGTTCCTATGTCTCTTCTTACCTTCTACCTTTACTCCAATTTCTCCTAACATTAACATCTTGCATTAGTGTGGTATCTTTGTTACAACTCATGAACCAATATTGATACATTACTGTTAACAAAAGTCCACATTTGGGTTCACACTTTGTGATCTGTAGTCACAAATTCATAATGACATATACCCATAATTACAGTATAATAAAGAATAATTTCACTGATTTCAAGGTTTTCTTATTTTGATTAACATTTTTAGTGATGGTGTTTTATTTTTTAATAGTCCTTTTCCCTTGTTAGGGGCCACTGAGTCTACATTTCTTGAACTATTGAATACTGAACATTTCTGTCTAAATAGACTTTATACTTTATGGGAATCTGAGGCAGTAGAATATTTTTTATCCTGTTTATTTGACTCGGAACCTTGCAGACATTTGTCTTTATATATTTTCAAGTCTTTCTTCTTCATTATGACAAAGCATTTCTTGATCACTTTTTTCTAATTTGCTGGAAATTGCTTAAATTCTGTAAAAAATGTGTTTGGAATATTGTAACTTATGTATATACTCCTATTTTTTTAATGCTTATTTATTTTGAGAGAGAGAGAGAGAGAGAGCACAAGCCAGGGAGGAAAGGGAGCAGGTCCCGCACTATCAGTGCATAGCCTGACAAGAGGGATCATGAGATCATGGCCTGACCTGAAATCAAGAGTCAGATGCTTAACCAACTGAGCCACCCAGGCGCTCCTATATCTTATCTTTAAGTCTGTATTGTTTGAGATAACTTTCATTACAGCTATGTGTACCTTAACAGAATAAATTGTATTTGATAGTGCCATACTATGTTTTCTGATACACATCGAAATTTAGCCCCATTCCTATATAATCACATGATTCGTCTCACATTGATCTTCATCCTGCCGGTGTAGTTCCTTTCCTGCTCACTAATGAGAAGAACACATAATTCTGGCAAAACAGCACTTGTAGTCATCTCTACCACTTCCAATGTGGTTAAATCAGTTGGCTTGGTAACTGTCTTTTTGCCTTCCAGAATACTTTTTTGGGGGGGGTATATTTATGTCATAGCAAAGTACTTTGTGATGAGCAGTTTCTTGGTTTTGAACCTAGATTTGACAATCGAGGTGAAATTCACCAATTCCTTGAAAGACACAATTTGTCAAAACTCACATAACAAGAAATGCGCATCTGAAAAGCCTATATCTATTAAAGAAACTTAATCAATAATTAAGTCTTCCAAAACAAAATGTACCATACCCAAATGGGTTCACTGGCAAATTCTACCAAAGATTAAAGGAAGGAATTGTATCAGTCCTCTACAATTTCTTTCAGAGGACAGAAGTACAGTAAATACTTCATAATTCAGATTGAATTATTCAATACTCAGACCAAAAATATTATAAGAAAACTACAGACCCTTCTAAACACAGATGCAAAAATTCTCAAAAAATATTAGCAAATTGAGTACAAGAATGCATAGAAAGAATTATAGATCACACCCAAATGGGATACAGTCCAGTTATGCCAGGCTGGTACAAGATTTGGAAATCAATTAATGTATTCCATTACATCAACAGACTAAAAAAGAAAAATCACATGATCTTCCCGATAGATACATGGAAAACATTTGACAAAATGCAACACACATTCATATAAAATCAAACAAACAACCTCTCAACTGAGAAACTTTCTCAACTTTGGTAAAGGCTATTTGTGAAAAAAAATTACAGTTAATATTATACCTAATGGTGAGAAAGTCAAAGTTTCATACTGAAATTTCATTCTTTTCAACATCATGCTGAACTTCCAACTAATGTAATAATAAGGAAAGGAAATAAAAGTTATACAGATTGGTGATAAGATATAAAGCTGTCTTTCCTTGCATATATTATTATTGTCTAAGTAGAAAGTTTGAAAAAAGAATAAAAAAGACAAAAATATGTCCAGGAACTAATAAGCACTTTTAGCGGTTTAGGATAATAGGCTAATATAAAAAAGTCAATTGCTTTACTATATACTACCAATAAACAAGTGGAATTTGAAATTTAAAAAACACAATACCATTTACATTAGCATCCCCAAATGAAATACTTAAGAGAAAGAATCCCAAGAAGGCTCCGAGCTGTCAGCACAGAGCTTTCTGCAGGGCTTGAATTCAGGAACCATGAGATCACGACCTAAGGCAAAATCAAGAGTCGGATGTTTAATTGTCTGAGCCACCCAGGTGCCCTCAAATAGCAGTTTTATTTGACCTATTCTATGACAGTGTATTATACCATGATGAGTGTACCCACTAAATTAATGTGATTGGCTTTGTGCAAGAGCCATGCCTAAAACACATGTGTGATTCATGGAGCAAAGGAAATATGCTGAACAGATAAAGCAATTATTCTCTGCAGTGATGAACTACTTCAGTTTTTGGACATAGGATGTGCTCTCTACACCAGGAAGTATTCAAATCATCAACTACTGTGCTCCACCATCTCATTCATGTTCTTTTATTTAAAATACACTAAGTTCTCTACAAGGAATTATTTCTGGGCACTCTAGGTGTGGCTATTTCAGATCAGGCATCCCTTGACTCTGGATAACAATAATCCAGGGGCACCTGGGTGGCTCAGTCAGTTAAGCATCTGATTCTGGCTTAGGTCATGATCTCGTGGTTGATGAGTTTGAACCCCAACTTGAGCTATGTGCTGACAGCTCAAAGCCTGGAGCCTATTTTGGATTCTCTGTCTCCCTCTTTCTCTGCCCCTCCCCCACTTGTGCTCTGTATCTGTCTCTCCTTCTCTCTCAAAAATAAATTTTAAAAAAAATTTAAAAATTTAAAATATATCTTGAAAAAGTATGATCCAAATTTAACTACTCAGAGCATTTCCTCTGTCTCAGAAATGAATTAGAACAAACGGTTTGCGTTTGCTCTCTGTATGTGAACTGCCTAAATAAACTATTGCTCCTCTCTGCTCCTCATTTTGGAATTTACTGGTCTCAAAAAAAATCCCTGATTTAAAGAAAAAATCAACCATGAGATGTTTGAAGAAAGCAGGAGTATTAAAATGGTCAGCTAGTTGCTAATTAATACAATGGAGATGCATACAATCTCTAGAGACGTTCAGTATGATCTAATACTGCAGCCTTCTGCCCAAAGTGTATCACTGCAGTAACAGGCCTGCCAGATGTTTCCTGTTTTCACTTACACCTAACAGTACTGATCAAAATGCTCCTTACAGTATAACTCAGGATGCACATGTGTGCATATTGAAAAGTTTGACTTTAAGACAAATGACATTTCAATGGCAACTCATTTAGCAAACTGGGAATTCTGAAAAAATATCAATACATAGGTGGAACAAATTATGTAGTCTGAGCATGCATTCACTTCTTTTGATGCCACATACTTTAAATTGGACAGGCTCATTCATATTGCTTATTCTCTTCAGTTCACGGCCTACAAAATAGGGATAGAATCTGACCACCGTTATGGCAATAAATTATGCAGTCTTTTGATTGCTCATGTCTGGGTTCTTCTCAGAAAAAAAAACCAGTTATTCTCTAACTAGAGGACATTCCTATCCTTAAATTCCTATCCAAACCCTACTTTTTGGTCTAAAATGAATATTATTCATTAGGCAATCAAGTAGAGTACATTAACAAAACTGATTTTATCATAATTACAGTTAAAGTTGAATTTTTATGATTTATTCATGCAACACACAGTGTAATCATCTAAACTATTTACTGAATCATAAGATAGCTCATATTTCCAACCATGTTGCCTATTTCTTTAATCTGAGTACTACTATGCAATTAGGTAGGGTACCATGCATTTGGGAACATGGAATACATTCTATTACACAAAAGGCAGCTGGATGTGTCTTCTTCACAATATACATTAGGATTGCTTCATTAAGGGTCAGTTACTCTTACCAAGCTTTCACGTGCTGCACCATCAAGCTGATGTCATTGCACTTGTCAGATCGCCTTAGACACGTAGCTGAGGGGCAGTTCTCAAACCTTCATTTTAGCTTTCAGTTCATCCATCAGAGAATCTTCTCAGAATGCGGAATTTCCAGACTATGCATGTTTTCTTAAACCTTCCCCAAACTCCCCCTTATTCTTACTCGCAGGGCTGGTAAAAACATTTCTATATGCCTGGAAACAGAAGGGCTCCTCATGTCACACATGGTTTGATAGACCAAGAGTTTTCACTATCGTAATCTAAGACACGTCTTTTTGTCCAGTAGGCATTTTCTTTTATTTCTGATATCAAATTAAACCACTTGAAAATGAATAATGCATATTCCTAGAATAATAGAAGTTTGGGGTTTTAATCACAGTTATGCTCATGTTTTAGAGGTTCTTATTTAAATTAAACTTTCGAAGATACAAATTGCTGAGGATGTTAAATAATACTGATTGAATTCTAGACATTTAAATAAGGCATATATCCTTCATGATTTTCACCACAATGTTTATTGAATATCCACTACATTAGGGCACCATAACAATCACTTAGACCAATATGTGTTTTTAATGTTTTTGAGAGAGAGAGAGAGAGAGACAGCATGAGCAGGGGAGGGCCAGAGAGAGAGGGAGACACAGACCTCGAAGACAGGCTACTGGCTCTGAGCTAGCTGTCAGCACAGAGCCCGACATGGGGCTTGAACCCATGAACTGTGAGATCAACCTGAGCCGAAGCCGGACGCTCGACCGACTGAGCTACCCAGGTGCCCCCACTTAGAACAAAGTAACTAAAAAAATATCCATTGTATTTTTGTGTGTGTGACAGAGGAAATAGAGTTTTAACACGTTGTGTTTACATACCTGTGTTAGATGATTCTGAGAAAAATAAAAAAGTAATGCCTTCTGTAGGAAAGGCATTTTCTGAGGAAAATAAAAATGTAATTAGAAAAACATAGTAAAAATGACTAATGAAATTCAGAGAACTGAGCTAAAATGTTACCCATAAATTCAAGTGCTTTAAATATCTAAAGTATCAGAAGATTGCCTGACCCTTATTCATATTCATGCTTATTCTTAGCATGAATATCAAGTGTTAAGAAGTTCAAAACTTATTTCACCATCTGCCTTACATTCATGATTTGGTTTAATTATATATGAATTCAGTCAGTGAAGAATGAACTTTAAGTCAACTATGTGCAAAGTACTCTACAAGGTATTAGTGTAGTAAATAAGCCAGACATGATCTCTACTTTGATGACCCTAAAGTCTAATCAGGAAGATTGGCAATACATAAAATTATTTAGATGGTTATAATATAATTATATTATTGTAATATAATTTTTTCTACAGAAATAAACTGATATGGAAATACACTAAGGATACACTGATTTAAATCAAGAAATCAGCATTTTAATTGGGCCGTGGATTAAAGATGTCCTTGGAAAATGGAGAAGCATCCATGAAGGTCCTGAAGTGGGAAGAAAGGACCTGGTACATTTCAGGGAATGAAGATATGCCATAGCGACAGCAGCCCTTTCCAGAATCTTATGAAAAGAACAGAAAAACCTGAGAAGTAGACATGAGTCAGGGAATCACAGACCAAGCTAATAATTTCAAACCTGACTATAAAAACACAGAAAATTGCTGCAAGGCTTAAAAATTTGAAGTGACATGATCTGGGTAACTTTTAAGAAAAACACTATGGATCTGTGTAGAAATTCAATTAACTTAAGTGGAAAATAATTGTGGAAAGTCTATCTAGGAAGATCCTATTGTCGTGGAAGTGGCTGTACTGACGAAGAGAAATGGATATTTTTGAGGAATACCTAACAAGTAATATAGATGGGGATGTTGAATGATTAGCTATGCCATCAGAGAGAAATTGTAAGGGGTATGGTGGCAAACTAATGGTATGATAAATTAGGTGTTGGTGGTACCATTTACTAAACTCAAAAATTTGGATAGCACAAAATATGAATACAAATCGGCTCAATTTCAAATTCAACTATATGTTAAATAACATCATAGAATATATTTGCTAATTCTGGGAATCAGAACAAAGTCTGCACTAGAAACTAAGGATAGAGTACATGAAAAACCTTGTACTAGAGATTATACAGAGCAGAATAAGCAAAAAATAGTCTTATAATACTTTTTATATAAAAAATTGGATAATGGAAAGGCTTACCTAGCAGACTGGAACCTAACACCCAGTCAACTGGCACAAAAACAAATAAAGTTGCAAAATGAAGGAGTTAAGAAGAAGATAGAAGTGACAACTTTGCTGAGTGTTTATGAGTGCTCAGGCATGGTTGGGGCTGAAAGTGCCCAATAATTTTAGCCTCAAAGAGGTTATTAATGAGGTCATCAAAACGTGTTACTGGCATACTATGAAGCAGTAGAAGCCATTTTGAAGGCATTGGGAAATGGGGCAGAAAGAAAATTAAGAGTGCATGAGGGCAATTGCCTAGAAATTTGCACTGGAAGGGTGACAACGAGTGAAAATGATCTGTAAGTCTTTATATAGAATAATTGTTGGCAAGTAGAAAATAAAAAAAATATCAACACTTGCCACCATACACTCTTTTTTTCTGAAGTATTTTGGTCTTGTTCATTTTGTTGTCCCAATTTCTCTTGTCCTCTAGTCCTCTCTCAATTAATTCTGTCATCAGCTTAATTAATATTAACGTTTCTTACCTGAATAATTTTAGCAATCTATTCCATGACTTATTTACTCCCCTGTATCCTTACTCCAGTCTATCCTCACCCTACTGCTGAAACAGTCTCTTCCTGAAACAAATTGTGCCTATTTTTTACTTTTAACTTAATTGGATTTCTTGTTCCCATCGGTATAAACTTCAAACTCATTAATTACTTTATTCATATTCATATTTATATTTATTAATGAATCCATGGATATCTTTAGTCTCTCTCAACTTCAGCCATGCCCCAGCATGAAAATTGTGAAGTAGCATCTATTATTATTTAATGTCCCTTAAATACGTCAAGGAGGAGTTTGAATACCTCACTATGTATTTTTATGGTAGTTCTCTCTCAACCTCCTTGGTACTTCCAGATTACCTATAATAAATCAATCACTGACCTTTCCTTCTGTTTTCAGTTTCCTTTATTGTGTTTTGAAGGTATTTTGCCTTCTAGATCTCCAGATTTCCAGTTAATAACTTAGAAATATTGTGAGAGAAAAAATATATCTATAAATACATAAATTAAAAAAAGAATGTGAGAGTTCTCCAAATTACTTATCAATAATTATCCAGTCCTCCCTTCTTTCCAGCACATATAGAAGACTAGACTTTTAACCCTTTTCAACTGGGTGTGGCCTATGAATTTTAGGTGGAGACAGTACAAACAATTTCATTCTGGACCAGGAAATTTCGTGCAAGAGTCTGAAAAATACTCTGTCACAATGACCATGGAAACACTTGTAGAAATGAGATTGTCTTAGCCTGGGATCATGTGTGACTGGGGTGCAGAGGTCCCTTCCATAGAGGTGAGATATGGGAATGAATAGTATGATCCTTGCCAACACAACTAACCTACCCTAACCCAACTGCTAACAAGGCACAGAAATCTTTGGGGAATAAATGAGAAATATGTGAATGACTACAAGAATAAATAAATGAATTAATGAATGAATAAACACTATAAAACGGAAAAAAATGTGTGCACAAGATAAATGTGTACCAAAGATAAAGTGTGATATTAAAGTTTTTAAAAGTAGAATTAGGAATCGTGATTAAATCAAATTATTTAGAACTGAAACAAGTGCCAAAAGTGACCAACCCTATATTTAAAAAAAAGATGAAAAATAGTGAAGTTAATAAGAATTCTTTTAAAAAAAATTTAATGTTTATTTTTGAGAGAGAGAGAGAGAGAGAGACAGAGCATGAGTGGGGCAGGGGCAGAGAGGGAAGGAGACACAGAGTCTGAAGCAGGCTCCAGGCTCTGAGCTGTCAGCACAGCGCTCGATGCGGGGCTCAGACTCATGAACCTCGAGATCATAACCTGAGCAAAGCTAGACACTTAACCAACAGAACCACCCAGGTACCCCAATAACTCTTGAGAGTGAATAAGTGGAAACTACTGGAAGATCTAATAGATCTCTCTCTCTCTCTCTCTCATCTATCATGTTTATAGGGGTGCCTGGGTGGCTCAGTCAGTTACGCGTCCGGCTTCAGCTCAGGTCATGATCTCGCAATTCATGGGTTTGAGCCCAGCGTTGGGCTCTGTGCTGACAGCTAGCTCCGATCCTGGAGCCTGCTTCTGGTTTTGTGTCTCCCTCTCTCTCTGACCCTCCCCTGCTCGCAGTTTTTCTCTGTCTTTCAAAAATGAATAAAATACATTTAAAAAAAGAACCTGTTATTATGTTTATAATAGCAAGTGAATTATTATATCCACGTACATATAATATGACATAAATATAATACAGCATAGTACAATATAGTATAATGTAATGTATGATATAATAGAACAGAACAAAATACACATAGGACAAATAAGACAATGGGAATGGAAAACACGAAAGGATTCTGGCTAAAGTGTTTCTAGTTGATTAGGGTTTTAACATTTCAAAATAAGTCACTTACTGCATATCAAATATTTCCAAATTTTCTAGTTTTCACTGAGCACTCTGTAATGTCTCAAGACAATAATCTGGCTTTTAATTTTGTGTATTGTTGATTCTATCCACATTTCTGTCAATCCCCAAGTAATTTTTAAGTTTCTGTGAATGTCACCTGGCTATCTACGAGCTAACTTCTCCCTCTTCTGTACTAAGATATGCTATTCTTATCCAGGTAGGGATATACATAATTTTAAATACTCAAAGTTAATGAAAGTTTTGTTTTCTTACAGAAGGCTGTTAAAAGTTTCTGGTCAACAGGTGCAAAGTACTCTTCACAAACTATAAATTTTATATTAAACCTTAGAAAGTTCTCGAAAGTTCTTAACCAACATCTCACTGGAGATATTGTCAGCCTGACCGCCTCGGCTTAGTTTCTCACTTGCCACGCTGTTGTAACAGCCGATGGATTTCTCTCAGTGGTACTTCTATTGACTATTCCTCTTAATCTGCAATCCAGCCTTTCCACTGACAAACATTGGACCAAAAAGAACAAAAAAAGAAAGTAGAGTTTTTTTTCATGACTGCTTCTTCATTTCTTTGGCTTAGTGAACAGTGGCCACGGAGCAGCGAAACATGAGGAGCTGGTTCTTGGATCATGTCGTGCCCCCAAACCCCAGACTCTACTGAATGCCAAGATTCCTCCCTTTGTTTAGAATAAATTACTGTATGATTTTTAAAATAATAAAAAATAAACTGAATAATCAGATAATAACAGAAAAATTTTCATAAGCTTATTATTGACTAAAACAAGTCATCAAATAACACACAATGTGACTAAATGATGAAAACAGGCAAAACTAAATTACATTTCAGTATGGATAGATAGACAATAGAATTTTCAAGAAAATTAAATAGATCATTTGTCACAAATTTTAAGGTAAGGGTTATACCCAAGTCAGTTACATGTGGTGATTATAATTATAAACAAATAGCTGAGGCCTGCTGGCGTGTTAACTATAAGAACAATTACGGTAACTTGTTTTCATTTATTCGAACTAGGCATATACATTTATCTGAATTCTCCTTTACATTACAAATCTATCATATATTATGTAGGTATGATAGAATCTTTCATTTCTAAACTTACCTTGTTGTTTATACAATCCAGATGATCCGAGAAGCTGAATCATAGAATTATTGTGGGGATGTAATAATATGTGATATGAAAGTTGTTTTGCTCTATACTTTAGAGATATTAACACATATTATTGTTAAGGTATGATTATTGTTATTATGATTTTTGTTATTATTAAGACCATCCAGTTAATAAGTAACTGAACCGGGGCTTTCCTACTTGGTAATGTAGCTCTCATTCCCCTAACACATTCTGCTTTTAGTTTTCTCAAGGGCTGTGTGCAATTTGGTTATATTTTCGGAGGCATAAATCATGTTTGTTAAGCCTCGCATGTCTAAGCAAACATTCCGTTATGGTGATATTAAATTTTAATTTTTTGGAAATAAAAAATATCCAACAAGAATAATACTCTCATTAGATGAAAATGCACTGCCTTTGGAGGTGATGTCAATAATGGTACTGGGGATATTACCGTACTCTAGAATCTTAGAAGAAATTCTACCAAGCACTAGGAGTTCTTCTTAATAATTTACCTCCCTATAAATAATGAGTAAGATCAGTTTTTTAAGTATGATCAGTTTTGAAATGTCTTGATATAAGGCTTACAAAAGAAACATAATAGGAATTTATAGATTTTTTTAATTGCATGATATCAGAAAAAGCAAATAAATCATGGTGTATGATATAGGTTTAATAAACTGAAGTGAAGACAGACAGTCATCAATTCGTTATTTCTCTATTTGTCGAATTAAAAATAATTTTATGTTTTTTATTTATTTTTGAGAGACAGTGCGAGCAGGGGAGGATCAGAGAGAGAGAGAGAGAGAGACAGGCTCTAGGCTCTGAGTTAGCTGTCAGCTCAGAGCCTGACGCAGGGCTCAAACCCAAGAACCAAACCATGAGATCATGACCTGAGCCAAAGCCAGGTGCTTAACCGACTGAGGCACCCAGGCGCCCCTATTTGTTGAATTTTATGGCCTTCCTAATATTCACAATATTAAATTCATTGTGATACAAATGGATGGCTAAGGAAGGCAGGAACACACTTGCCTAATTTTAAAACTTATTTGCCTTTATTTTCCATTAGATTTCAGCTCATTAACTTAATACATTTTCTGCTCTGCAACCAGAATGCTTATGAGCATTCTCCTAACAATATAAACAATCTATACAAAATTGTTTTCGGTCATTTAGTTAAATTTCCACCAGATGGCGATCTAGCCTCTAAAATGCTAGAGCTTATCGGCAAGACTTCTTAAATGTGGAAAATTCCATGCTAAGAAGAGTGTGTCTGAAAAGTTGAAATAAACACAAATTATTTTATATCTTAAACTATTCAAAATAACTTGTTATATATTGAATTCAATTTTAATTATTAAACAAATATCTTCAAATGTGGCAATTATAGTTTTGATCTAATTTTAACAAGTGGACGTAAGAAATATTAAAAAACACTTTTTAATACAGATGATATAATGTTATCATTAAATAACAAACTTAGAGTTATAATCCCTTCATGATGCACATATTTTAAACTTTTAGTCATGTAGGTAAAGATCAGTTGAATCGAATCATTAATTCTGTGAATGTACAGATATTAAGAAAATAATCTCTAACGCTAGTGGGCGCACCCCAGGCCTGCACTCATCTGAGGCCCCCACTAAAGCCAGTGTGCACCGTCCACACAGGCAACACCCTGGAGTGCCTGGCCAGGGGGACTTGTGTTTCTGGACCCCATAGGTCTGAAACACTTGGAGAGACAGCACTTGGGGGCACCTGGGTGTCTCAGTCGGTTAAGCATCCAACTCTTGATCTCAGCTTTCATGATCTCACAGTTTCATGAGTTCAAGCCCCACATCCAGCTCTGCACTGACACTGTGGTGATTGCCTGGAATTCTTTCTCCTCTCTCTCTCTCCCCCTACTTACTCATGCGGGCCTCTCTCTCTCAAAATAAATTAATAAACATTTAAAAAAGAGAGAGACACAGACAGAGAAAGAAGAGAGAGGGAGACAGCTCTTGGCTGGCTAGCACCGCCTAGACCCTGCACAGACAGCAAAGTGAAATACACCCCAGTCTTCCTGAAAAAGACCTATTTACTTGTCCGGGAGCATCAGCTTGAGGGGCAGGCTGCCGGTTTAACACACATCTGGAATAAATCTACATAAACGAATATATAAATACACACTTCGTAATGTGCTATGAATTTAACAAAAGGATGCTGAAATGGATATAAAAGGAGATGGCTGGGGGATGATTAAAATAGAGAGAGGAGATATACAGGTACACACTTCCAGTTATAAAATAGATAGGTTCATCGAAAATGAGAAGAGCAGCAAAAGGAAAAATAGTCAACAGTACTGTAATAATATTGCATGGGGACAGACGGTGACCACTACATTTGTGGTGAGTATTGAAATGCACAGAACGGTTGGATTAGCGTTGTACATCTGAGAGTAATAGAACATCGTATGTCAATTATACTGCAATTTAAGACAAATGAAATGAAAGAACTAACTAAATGTATAATATAACATAAAACACGTTAATAATAGCTAATATGTATTGAGGATCTATCACGTGCCAAAAATTCAGTAAAATGCTTTAAAAGCACTAGTTTTTTCTTTGTCCTCTAAATAACCTTATGAAGAAGGCACTATTGTTATTCCAATTTTACAGATAAGGGAATCAGCACAGAGAAGTTAAATGAATGGTCAAGGTCACATAACAAGGGAGTGGCAAACATGGATTTCATGACTCTATACTTGGAGCTTTTTCCCCCTAGGTTCTACTGTCTTTTAAAATCGAGTTTCTCTGCAGCACCTGGGTGGTTCAGTAGGTTAAAGGTCCAACTTCCGCTTAGGGCGGAAGCTCACGTTCTGTGAGTTCAAGCCCTGCATCTGGCTGTCTGTCTCTTTCAAAAATAAAAATAAACATAAAAAGTTTAAAATAGAATTTCTCTGACTTTTCACACTATTTCCTCCTTGATTTAATAAAATAATATCTTAACAACCCAGTGGTAAAGCTTTCTTTCATTTTTGCTGTAAATCCTTCTTGGATATAGTGTATTCAGCCACTAGTGTTTTTTTCCTTCCTTCTTTCCTTCCTATCTTTCTTTCTTTCATTTACCTTTTTAAAAAAAAAATAAATTGTACTTATATCTGCAAGTTTGGTTTAACATTTGTTTATTTATTTATTTTTCTAGATTACGTTTTTAAGAAGACTTACCACTTCTATTCTGGGAATATCCACTGTCTTTAGTTCTTATATATATTTCCGCTTATTACAAATTGGAGCAAGTGATAGTAACTGAAGGAAGGGAGTGTGTGAAGTTTTGTTATCATTATTGTTGCTGCTGTTGATTTCTTCCATCCCTGGCTGGGAACAATTTTAATTTGATTTTAGGCTCTGGTGGTGGAAGGAATCTATAGAAAGACAAATTGACACAATAATTAGAGAGGTTTGATTTAGGTACTAAAGAGACAGCTAGGTAAAGGGATAACAGGAAAACAGAGGTGGATCTTGGAATAGAAGTATACATGTTTCAAAAAACAAAGAAAAGCAAGAATGAGGATGCAGAAAATTTCTGCTGAAAATTTCTGTCTTCTGCAATAAAACTGGAATAAGCAATGAAACAATAATTTAATTACGAACACGAACATTTAACTACTTCACTCATTTGGAAGAAAAGGGTGAGATAAACAACAGATGGCAATTTTAGAGAAAGGTTAAGACAGATTCTGGTTTTGAAATTAACAATGTTGTGCATCTCAAGCACAGAATACTAAGAAAATTGTAATAACCAAAGGGAAAAAATGTAAAATTGGAAGTTTACCTTTCTCGCTCAAATTCCATCATGTTGTGGTGCACTTCTTATATTTAGAAAATGACTGAGGGGCACCTGTGTAGCTCATTCAGTTAAGGGTTTGACTTCGGGCTCACGTCATGACCTCACAGTTCATGAGTCCCAGCCTCGTGTCGGGCTCTGTGCTGACACGTGGGGGCCTGGAGCCTGTTGCAGATTCTGTGTCTCCCTCTTTCTCTGCCCCTCCCAGCTCACACTGTGCAATTGAACATTAAAAAAATATAATATATATGTATATATATGTAAAGAAAATGGCTGATAATTGGAAACACATATTTGAAAATTAATAAATCTGTGTATGTTTAGACGGTGACATATTTGATGATTCATCAGAAGTGAAATTACGTAACAAGAACAAAAACAAAACAGCCACCAAAACAAGTGCATAAAGTATCTTAAACACAAATATAGATGTTTCATATATGATATACAGATTTTTACTATGATTTTGTTTTTATTCTTTTTTAACAAAGAGTTTACTTTTGTTCACTTAACAGCCATTGATTATGCAGTAATTTGCATCCACACTGCCCAGTACTGTAGCCACTATCCATAGGAGTAATTAAATTTTAAGCTTAGTTAAGGTAAGTGTAATACTATTAAATACTCAATAACTCAATCATAATAGCTCAACTTCAAATGCTCAATACCCACATGTGGCTAATGGCTACCATATTGCTCACCGAAGAAATAGACTATTTCTATCAACCAAGGCTGTCTTTATATTCCCCTCAGCTTGAATAAGCTTTAAACTGGGTGCTTCCTGACTTCAGGGTCCTGAACCCTTTTTTTTTTTTTTTTTTTTTTAGATTTTTTTGGTGAGTACTTGAAATTGTGAAGTCTTTCTCTTCCACTTTGAGATATATGTAAATCTATTGAAAAGCCTCTTGCCAGAATTACCACCCAGGAATATCCTTCTCAAGGACCCAAGAATCATCCCTCTGAAATGTAGACAGCAAGTTAGCACCAGTATTTCCCAGTGGCGGGGCGGGGGGGGGGGGGGGGGGGGCGGAATGGAGGAGTCTTACTCACTCCTGTAGTAAAAATAGGAGAAGATTGACTTTTCCTTTGTGTAAGATCAATTAGCCAAAACAGATTGCCCTTGATCTCCCAGCTCTTAAAATTGTCTCACTTTTTTTCTCTCCTGTGAGTTGAGGTCAGGCTGATTTCTGACCTCTCTCCCCTTGAAAAAAGACTTCCTTGGTTGTTTCCTATTTTGTGGTGCAGTTTCTTGCTCTGACACCATTACGATTTACACTTGTATTGCATAGTGGGGATCTATATTAAGGATGAATAAAGGGAAAATATTCTGTTGTAAATATTCTGATGTTAGAACACAGCCTTTCCTGAATTCTCAAAAAAAATCTTTGCTCTTCTTATGTGCTTTCATGTTATTTGTAGTAGAGGATCCATGTCTCCTGAAGAAAAAAAGAACATCTTTACCTCAAAATGTACAAGATTTCATGGCATAGTGACTTAAGAACAACAGGAACTATTGTTCTTTAAGTTACGATTTTACACTTCACTTTTCAAAATAGTATTAGTGATATAAGATATAGAACAGAGATAACACAATTCACTTCTCAATCTTTGAAAACAACCAGTAAATCTTTTACCTCAGGTATCAGCTCGACAACTCCAAACCTGCCATCCTAAAAAAGTAATTGGTGAGAGAAGTCAGGATGGTTTTTCCCCCTCCCTCTGTGCCAGCAAAGACTAAGTAAAATAGAAGTAAATATTTGAGCCCAATAAATAAAATTCTTATTTGTTTAGTTTCTTGATATGAGTTCAAAATGAACAATGAAAATTATATGCTACTATTTATGCATGTATGTGTTATATGTGCACATGCACACATGTACAGAGAACTATATAATTGAGTAAATAGCAAAGCAAACATTTTAGTGAGAAAGATATTTTTAAAAATGCAAGCTGGCCAAATTGCATCTGGTATTATCATCACTGCATAAAATAATACCCATTGTATACCGTTCATTCTTTTTGAATTTCATCACTCTGAAAAGAGAATTTGAAAATATTTTTGTGGCAATGTTTAAAAAAACCTATTCTATTTTAACATGTCCACTCTTTCAGCTACCCGACTCACACTTTTTTTTTCCTTTATGTTATTTTTATTGGCTTACAAAATGACAAAATAATTGTAACCATCTGTTATAAGTGTATCAAAATAATAAATCTCTTCTATTTCAAATGAGTCAACTTATTTTGATACTATTTAAATGAGATTGCTTTAATTTTAAATACAAGCAGCATAACTGGCTTGGAGAAAAAGACATCCCGTTCTTAGTAAGTGTAAAACTCAAGTGGTAGAAGGAGAAGTTAATGGCTATCCAGAGGGGAGTTGACCTGCTACAGGCGTTTGGTGTACCTGAGGCATCAATCAATATGACTGACAGAGGCAATGGGCCTCAACAACCCGTTCAACAAGCAGGTAAGTGAAAGTTTGGAATATATTTGTTAAAATTCTGCTGAGAAAAATCATTCACGTATATCTAGATTGGTTAAATGTATTAATTAAAGATCCTAGGCCATTTGGTAATATTATAGTTTCTCTGGTGTTGATATAGTCTTATCATTATAAGAATCTTCCAATACGAATTAGTCCATTTTTTAGAATATCACACTGATTTACTTTTTCTAGTGCATCATGAAGCATATTAAATACCTGACTTCTATCCATGAATAGGTGAAAATAAATTATAAATATTAATGTAACATGAACACACTCATGTATAAAAAGTCAAACATATCACTTACGTTAACATTATGTGTGATGTAAGCATCAAAGGGTATGACCATCCTGAAAATCATAGCCTGGGTTTGGGCATTTAATGAACATCACTGCAATGTGTGATGGAAAGAAACAGGCTTCCAGAGGTCAGTGAAGGATTCTAGGCAGGAGTTAGCCAGCAAAAAATTGTATAAGCTACTAAGTATAGGCAAGTGCTACATGGTTGAGGAATATCTTTCTCAAAGTGAGTATTCAGTTTTTCCTTTAGAAGAAACTGAGTTCTCAGATCTCCTGTAAGGTATCCCATGTAAAATCCACCAATACACATACACAAAGGCTTGAGTCTGTTAGTGGTCATTAAGGAAAAACAAAACAAAACTAAAACAACAAACAAACAAAAAATGCCTTTTACCCATTTCCCTTTCTTTGGTTTTCTTCCTTTCAAATTTATGTTCTGCTTTTAGCTCCATTTATGAATTCCTTGCACTAGTAGTTGAGAGTATTGAAACCCTTCCAAGTTCAGTTTGACCCAATATAATTAGACACATTCTATAAGTTACTTACTGGTTGACATAGAAATCTCTTTCAATTTTGGTTTCCTTGATACACGTTGAGTATATCTGTTGCATAAACTCCTTGCCTGCGTTGGGAGACATGATTCTGGCTCAACTGAAAAATGCTTACTTAGTAGAGATTTGGAAATAAGTCACAACAAACACATGTATAAATAAGGAGAACTTGGAAACTAAATTGAGATTTTTGCCCTCAGTTTTATGTCAAGGTAGGGTGGGGTGGTGCAAGAAGAGGCTTCTGAGGTTCTGATGCCATTTTAAATTTCTTAGGAATGATTTAGTGAGATTTATTTTAAAGTTCCTCAGTCAAATCACTGAATTCTACTCCTGAAACCAATATTGCACTAAAATTTAAATTTAAAAAATAAAGTTCTTCTGTTAAAGTAAATAAATCATATATTTTCCTCTATGCATAGTCATATTAGCTATTCTCATAACATTCACTTCTAACTATGCTATTAGTATTTAATCCCTTAACTAGTAGCTCTTTGAAAACTATTAGCACTTGCCTGGACTGCTCAAGAGACACCTCTTGAGGAGTCTGGCACTCATCAGTCCTAGCGTCTCCTGATGCCAACTTGTGGTCCCATTACGTGCGTGTGACCCAAGCACTTCTGGCTGTCACTGATGGATCCAGAAGTAAACATTTGATCGAAACGAAGCAGTTTCTTTCTCCCCAATTTAAAATTTGATACAGTGAGACCTTAAAATGGAGATATCTTGGAGCTGACTACTGTTAATTTTAGCATCCTGAAAAAGAATTATGGAAATCCCACACTTAAAATCCTATCCTTGCCCTGATTCAGGCTCTCCTTGATTCCTGGTGTTCCGATTCTTCCATTGAGTTCTATTTTCCCAAGTTTCAATTTCTGTGGTTAATTTATTATAATGTATGGTGTTTAAAAATTAGTGTAAGATTATTTTTCTGCATACTTCAAAGCCAAGACGAAATAAATGTAGTTGGAGAAGAAGAAACAAAAAAGATATGTAAGCTGAGAAAGATTGACATATGGTGACAGACTGATGACATATGATGATAACATACCTGGTGATGTGAGAGATAACCTTTCAAACATTAAAGTGGACAAGAGACAATAGATCTTGCTCATTGTGGACATTAATCCAGAGAATGTCCCAAAGCTACTGAATTGTCTGCAAATGGATAAAAGCTCAACAGATTTGCACTGATGGGATGCTGCGTTGACCAGTGGGATTTTCAGAATATTATGGTCATGGACTCCTACATTTGAAATACATGAATGGACATATACACACATAGGAGAGAACAAGAAACAGTATCCCCTTCCATCAGCCTACAGTAGTTTTAAGCTAAGAGCATTGGTATATGTCATATTTTTAAATTGATGGTGCTGAGAGATAAGTGACATGCTGTATGAATTTGTCTCTATCATCTTTGCTTTTAGATGAAATGATAATTTATCTTTCAAACAAGGAGAAAGATAGATTTACTTTAAGAGACAGATATATCCATGTGCAGTAAATATGATGAAATTGCAAAACATAATAACCTCCTGTAATTTCTTTAGTCATATACAACAATGCATATTTACTCTGGGGAAATGGCCTTGGCCTTATTCTTTCTTGTGATTTGATTTGATTTGGTTATCTACCTAACAGCATTAGACTTCAAAATCTAGAGGGGCACAACTGCATTATCAATTCAGATAAGGATTTAAGAAAAGCATACACAAATGCAAAAATATTGGGCAAAAATATATCTTGCACAATAAGCCAAAGAGCAGCACAGTAATTCAGAGCTACTTAAGGAAGATGCTTAAATCAATTTATGGTATGATACGCATTAATTTCATTGAAATGAAATTAACCTGAATATTGGAGTTGCTAGCAGACACAAGCAGTCAGGTATATCAATTTATGAATTCAAATTTACAGGAAACCTCTCAGTTTCTGAGAACAAAAAGCAATTAAAACATTTAGTAATTATTTTCTCCTACAGCAACTGTTATTTTCCCGAAAACAACCAGAACAGAGACAGAAAAGATACTAACAATAGAGAGTTGATAGTCAAAGTTCAGTGCAAGATGTTTCAAGAAAGAGTGGTCCTAATTCGAATTAACATCTAATTAGTTCATTTAATTACTCTGTGCCAAGAGTAATTGATTTTAGACCTAGACACAGAAACACTTCTACTATATGAGGAAAAAAATCATTTTGTCCCTTTAAGTTGGAAGCTAGGGAAAAGTTGCATTTAAAGAGTGTGCAACATGAGTGAGGTTTTATCCCCTATATGAACTAGTATTTCAACATGCCCCCCAATTATCAAAACATTAAAGACTAGTGTAAGTTAGATCTTGATTATAAAATGCTCTCATTAATGAAACAGACTTTTAGATTGTCTATACAACACAGTATCATACTAGATTCAACTAAGAATTTAGATTCTAACTTTGTTAGAGGTTTTTGGGTCATAATTGCTCATATATTATTATTTTTATGAAATACATGTTTTATTCCCATAGAAGCAAGATTGTTTTAATTTTACATTGTTCCTCTTTGGAACTGTAAGATAGAGGAAAATCTTCCTTCTGAACTAGACCTCACTTCTCTACAACCATCACACTAATGTCTGCTCCTTTGAAGAATCATTCCTCCCCACCCTCATCTGGTCCTTAGTTGCTTGATTTTGGAATGGGACACGTCCTGTGTCATGAAGCAGTTTTCTGGGTTGACTGGATTAAGGGACTCTGGGAACAGATAGGCTGAATTTTGGCTTTGCAAAGGAGTTCTTCCTAAAACAGGAAAACTCATAGGGTGCCTGGGTGACTCTGTCCACTAAGCGTTGGACTCTTTTTTTTTAAGTGTATTTATTTATTTTGAAAGAGAGACAGCATGAGTGGGAGAAGGGTATAGAGAGAGAAAGAGAGAGAGGGAGACAGAAAACCCCAAGCAGGATCCCTATTGCCAGCACAGAACCTGATGGCAGACTTGAACCCACGAAGCCATGAGATCATGACCTGAGCTAAAACAAGAGCCAAAACCTAGTCAGACACTTAATCAACTGAGCCACCTAGATGCCCTGAACATTGGAGTCTTGATTTTGGCTCAGGTCATCAAACCACAGTTTGGTGTATGGGATTGAGCCCCAATTGGGCTCTGCACTGACAGTGTGCAGCCTGCTTGGGTTCTCTTTCTCCTTCTTTCTTTCTGGACCTCCCACATGCACGTGCATTCTCTTTCTCTCCAAATAAATAAATAAACATTGAAAGCAAACAAACAAAAACATGAAAGCCTGCTGTAGGGAATAAGCTTAGGAATTCCCTGAGCCTGCACTGATGGGTTAACAAGGCATAAAGAATTAGAAAACCATAGGATACTCACACCCAAGTTTGGGTAAACAAGATTAGGTAAATAGGTAAAGAAAAGGTGGGGCAAAGGCCTCAGTAGAGAACAAGAGTATATGAGGTAAACAAGATTAGGTATTCAGGGCAGAGGTGCCTCCCAACTTAATACAATAGCAGAAAGCTGCTTTCACAGGAAGGAAGGACCAAAATAAGTAAACAGGTAAATAAGGCTATAGACAGTTGCAGGTTGAAGCTGCCCAGAGCAGAGCTAATTAACAAAAGAAAGGTGCCTTGTTGACCCTGAGGTGTCTTGATCTGTCTTTCTTGTCCCTGAGGCCAGTTTAGGTAAACAGACGTGGTGCCTCATATTTTTTGTAAACAATCTTGTGTCTGCACCTCCCCCCTCTGGCAGTTCCAGCAGTGCCAAGATTTTGTTTTGTATTAACCCAAACCCTTAATCCTGCATATCTTCAAGACGTCCTTTGCCTCAGGTCTTTGAGTTAATGTTCACAGTTTCATTGTCTCTTTGTGAACATCCATCACCATGTTTGTAAGCCTTCTGATCCTAATAAAAAGGAGCAAGAACCCTTAATCAGAGCTCTTGTCTTCTCCTGGACTTTAGCCATCTCTCACATTTTAATCCTGTGTCCCGCATTCTTGCCAGACAAGAAAGAACTCTAGACCCAGAGTCTAAGATAGCCCACTGTGGGCAACCATTCAGTCAGCAAAGTAAAGCAAATGCCCTCTCATCTATAGGTTCTAGCATTAGCTTCTTCTAGCACAGTGGAAAAATCTTTAATACCTGCAGAAACATACCTAAGTTTAAATCACCGCATTATTCAAATACGTAAAGGATTTTTTTGCTAAAACGATCCCTTATTTTAAAATATTACGCACTAAAACCCATCATGTTTAGTGTGTGCTTCTAGAGGAGATCTCATGTGTACTGTTCATCTCTTCATTTCACTTAGAGCAATGGCTGACTATGAAGTGAACTTTATCTGGCTAAAATCTTAAAGGCAGAAAAATAAAATGAAAATTACCATATTTTACCTAACAATGTCATTCCTTCCAGGCTGTTTGACATTTTATTTTACACATTGTGATTCTTTCTTCTTCTTTTTTTAATTTGTATTTTGCAATTCTTAATGTTGCCTTTTGAAAATATTTCTGCTCATTATCAGATAATACAAGTTAGTGTAAAAATTTGGAACTGATAGAAAACTAGCATTAGCTCACATGCATACTGTATGTAGTCATGTGTGTATGTATATATATTCTTTATTAATATATTTTATGACTACACAGTAATACTGAAATTAAAATATTTAATATTTCTTATTACATCATGAATATCTCCCTGCTTCACTTATTTTTTATTTATTTATTTTGAGATAGAAAGAGCACACATGTGTGGGGTAGAGAGAAAGGGAGAGAGAGAATCCCAAGTAGTCTCCATGCTGTCCGCAGTGAGCCCCAACACGGGGCTCAATATCAAGAACTGTGAGATTACAACCTGAGCCGAAATCAAGAGTTGGAAGCTTATCCAAATGAGCCACCCAGATGCTCCACATTAAATATTTTTAAATAAGGATTTTAATGCCTGTATAGTATTTCAATATATAGATATATCATGATTCATGTAATCAATTCTATATTAGAGAATAAAATTTTTTCCATTTATAATTTTACTATTTTTGTTATTACCATTTTATTAATTTTATAATTCCTTTACATGATAGCAGAAAAATTAAATTTCATTTTGTATCTTTCATTACAGTTGTCACCTAAAATTCTATAGAACATAATTATATCCATTCAACTTTGTACATTCTTTTTTCTTTTTTATCTTCCACCCCTCCCACATTGATTTTTTTTTTAATGTTTATTCTTGAGAGAGAGACAGAGTGCTGGGGGGAGGAGCAGAAAGAGAGGGAGACACAGAATCCAAAGGAGGCTCCAGGCTGTGAGCTGTCAGCACAGAGCCAGACACAGGACTCAAACCTGAGAACCATGAGATCATGACCCAAGCCTAAGTCAGAGGCTTAACTGACCGAGCCACCCAGGCACCCCACACGCCTCCCACATTTAAACCTTTCTACTATGCCTTCTGAACTTGCAGTCAGCTGCAAGATGACTTGTACCTTCAATTTCTTTTCTGAAGGTCCCTTTCATGTCTTTTCTGTAACTGAAAACTGATTCTTCCTCAATGACATTCCCTTCTGTAGGATACACTTAATTATTTATTACCCAAAATCTCTCTTACCACTGGGTCTCAAGGTGAGAGCAGATCATTGTTCTTACTGTTCCCATGATTTTTCTCCCTTTCTTCTTAGAAGAGCCCTCCTTATACTAATTGTTAACTGATCCCCAAATCACAGATGCTAAATTTTTCATTTCAACATCTGTTTCACCATCATGATCTCCAACAGCTCTGACATAACTCATGGTGATTTCTAACACCACAGAGAGGACATTTCCAATAATCTGAGTAACCAGGTTCTTTACATCCTCTCTTCCAGTGTAGAGTCATATGCGAAAAGCTTAGAGTGTGGAATTCAGTTTTCTAAGTCCAAAACCCACCTCCACCATGGCATAGCTATGTGTTGTTGAGCACGATATTTAACCCCTATGTGTCCCATTTCTCTTGTCTGTAAAGTAGATGCAGCCAGCTCATTAGTGTTATTGTGAGGAACGTGTGTGTGTGTGTGTGTGTGTGTGTGTGTGTGTGTGAGTGAATATATATATATTCATCACACAATTGGTGCCGGTACTTAGTAAATTAATAAAAGTGTTGCATTTAATAAAAATGTTTCACAGTTTACTTTCCCACCCAAACCGCTTAAACCAATGGTCATACTCAGTTGTCATTAACAATATTTTAACCCTCCATAATATCACTCTCTCCAACTCACTCTCCAACCGCCAAAATGTTCCCTTCCACTTATTGCCTGAAGTACTGACTCCATGAAGTACTGACAGACACGGGTCACTGTCCCCACTGGGACATGTAAATCCTGGACATGTTATTGCTTTCTCTGTTACTCACCCCTTCCGTATCTGAACTTCTCAACCTACTCATTGTAATTTCTCAGGGTTAGCATTAAAATCAATTTAGTGTTGTTTGCTCTAGTTTTGTTGCTGTTGTCATTGTTTTGTTTTGTTTGTTTGTTTTCCCCTTTCTCAAGTCTTCATACTCACCTGGAAAAATTCAAACCTTAGTAAACACAGTTTTCCTTGTCTTCTTCACTTGTATGTGGCTGAATATAGGTGAGGAAACACACTGTTGGATCTCACTTCAATCTTAGGACCTTCAACATGAGAAACTTTTTTCTTTCAGTAATCCTGATCTATTTCCTAAATCCATTCACTCATCTAATTCTTTAAGTGACTAATTCAACCCCTTCCCCTTAAAGCATAAAACAACTCCACTACTACTGATTTTGAGTTTCTCATCAGAGAATATCAAAATAATTAAGTAACTTTCATAATTTCCTATCTCTATTTCCAAACATCTGTTTGTATGTCAGCTCACATGCCCCTCAGTCCTTCCTGTAACCATATCTAAACTCTGTGCTCTGTCTATGATTCCCTGTTGCATTATGGCTACTAGATCTCCTCTCTTGTCATTTATTCATGGCCATAGTCTAGCTTTTTTCTTTGAACTCTTTTTTTCACAATTTTGCCCTCATTGAGTAAACAAACAGGTTATTATTTCTCCTATGAAAAGATATCTTGGCCAACCATCTCTTTCCCATTACTTAACTTTCTTGGCCCCTCCCACCGGAAAGACACTTATTATCAGTACTGTTGAGGGTGCTATTTTTACTCATTCTATTTTTTCTACTCCACTCTGTCTCTGTAACACATTCTACTGATGTGTTTTCTCACCTATTGGGTGAAATTCTTTTGTCATCGTTTAATACCTATTTTCTCTTACTTTATTCAACATCAATATTTGACAGTTAGGGCTAATCCTCTTTCACTAAGTATTTTTTTGATTTGACTTTGGCTATGGTTCATTTACTTCTTTTGATTTTTTTTTTAACTTCACTTCTTAGTTTATTTTTCTCATCTGCCATTTTTTCAAAGCTGAAATTCCCTGTCATTTATGACTTGGACTTTTCTTCCACATTCCTTTAGTTTTCTAAGTCTCTAAATATTTTTAAAATCTGATGGATTTGAATATATATATCTTCATCCTGGGACTCTCCTGATATCTAGATTCATATAGATAACTTTCTTCTTAATGCATTATTTAAATTATAGAAGATACATCATTTATAGCATGTCCAAAATGGAACTCCTTTAATTGTTCTCCGAATCTCTTTATTTCTCAGAATCCACCCACTTAGTTTGTGGCAATTCCATTATTGAAGTGTTCCAGATCATAAACCTGTAGAATTGTTTATGACTGCTCTTTTTGTCTCTCACCTCATACATACCTTCAAAATATATCCCTATGTTGGGGCACCTGGGTGGCTCAGATGTTTAAGCATCTTGCCCTTAATTTTGGCTCAGGTCATGATCTGGTTTGTGAGTTTGGGCCCCATGTCAGGCTCTGGGCAGAATGTGTGGAGTCTGCCTTAAATCCTATCTTTTTCTCTCTCTCTGCTGCTTTCCTGCTCTCTATCTCTTTCTCTCTCTCTCTCAAAGAAAAATAAATCCATGTGTTGGCGTCTCTTACCTCCACCAATACAACCCAAATCTAAACCAACACAGTCCTCTAGATTATTGAAATGGAAATGCAATCGATCACTTTGCCACTGGAGTATTCTCTACAATATATCCAAAATGATCTTTTTTAGTAGTGAAAGCAGAATATTTGTTCAAAATTGTCTAATGGCTGGCATCTCACTCTCATAATATGCAATGAAAAGGCAAATATAAATTCAGGCTCCAATGTGCTAAAAGATACAGTCTTGCAACACAGTAACTCTTTGGTCTCATCGACTATTAGTATATCTTTTCCATTCCAGTCTCCTTGCTTTCCACAAAAACTTTGGGCTTAGTCCGTCAAAAGGGTTTTTGCTCTTACTGTTTCTCTTGCCTAGAAACCTGAGCCCCATGTAGTTTCATGTCACCTTGTTTAGGTTTTAGCTCATATGTAATCCTCTCAGGGATGCTTTTCCAAATCTTTACCAAAAGTTTATAGTATTTTACTCAATAGCACTTACCACTATTTGAAGCAATAGAAACAAACAAACCAAAAACTCTAAAAAAACCCCCAAGCTATATACATATATATATGTGATATAGATATAGATATAAAAAATAAAGATATAGATGATATAGTTATGGATATAATACCAGGCATTTTCTTCTTCTGGTTCTAAAATTATATGCACATACCTCAAATATTTGACATATAAATGTTAGATATTTAATAACTATATTTTGTTGAATAACTAATATATAAATAAATATTGAGAGATTATTTAAAAAATAATAACCTTAATCAGTAAAGCAAAGCAAGACATTGCATTACATGGTTGTACGTGGAAACTACTTGAACATTATTATTTGACATATATAGCCCTTTTTCACTTTTATGAAATACCAAATGATGTTTCATGTACTATTTGTATGTGTTCTATAAATTTTTTCTTCAGTCTTTGAATTCAATGTGTACAAGAAATGTAATAATTCACAATACCTAAACTGAACATATTAGATCAAATTCAATTACAAATTGAATAATCCACATTGTAATTCTGTATTAATACCTAAGAATTGACTTATGTATTACATTCTTAAGCTTTCTTTTATAGCAAGACATATACTGCCAGACAGATTTCTTACTAGTGTGATTCCCGTGGTGAAGGCTAAGGACTTATATTTTTACATACTGGTTTAGAGATGATATGAGAATGTGATGTACTTATAATAGGATTTAGGATGCATAAGCTAAAATAAATACTAAAAAAAAAAAAAAAGAAAGAGATGAGACAAAACATGAAAAAAGGGGAAAGATACAATATTAAGAGATAGGCTGCTAAACTATAGAACTAATTTCTCCTGACATGATATTTGCATTGTTCCTTAAAATATAAGTTGCTTTGAATCAAAGTTGCATTGTTTCAAAGTCATGTTTATGAAGCAAGCATTATAGCAGAACAGATAGTACTAATTTCTTGAAGGTGAGCATCTATTACCTTTGAAAGGCTGGGTTTTACCTATAACTCACTTCAAGTATTGTGAATTTTAAATGACTGCTAAGTTTACTCAAACAATTTGTTATGTTAACTTGAAAAGAACAGGAAAGGTTAAAAACGAAAATATAGTCAAATTACACAATTTACTTGATGGAAAAACTGTTCATGAAGACAAGTGTTGCTTGATACCTTAGTAAATATTTAAATTGTTTACTACAGGATATGATGGGGTTTAGAGCATAGTGTGAAATCAACATGGGGAAACAAACTCACCATAGGAATTGTTAAAAATAATTAGGTTGTAAAAAATAAGACAGCAAAGGCAGGTGGGTAGTCAAATAATCCCATGAAGAACTTGCCACTGGAATAAATGAAGTGATCCTCTAACAAGCAAAGGTTACAAACTTCCAATTTTAAGACGAATAAGTTTTGGGAATCTAATTTACAGCATGATGATTATAGTCAATAATAGTGTATTATACACTTGAAAGTTGCTAAAAGAATGGCATGTTCTCACCACAAAAAAATAGTAAATATGTGATGTGATATAGATATTGGTGAAGGCTCTACTGGTTATCATTTTGCAATCTATAAATAAATCAACACATTATACATCTTAAATTTACCCAGTATTGTATGTCGATTATATCTCAATAAAGCTGGAAAAAATAAATTAAAATATTTTTGAATATTCATTTAAAAATATATGCCTTGTATACCATAAAATAAAAATAAAGAATAGAGAAGTAGAGGCAATAAATAAAGGCAATAGCACAAATTAAACAGTTGTGCTGCATCCGGAAATGCATCTATAGCTATCAGTTTCTAAGCAAACAGTCCCATACTTGGGATGATCTCCAATCCAGGAGGTGAATGATGGATATGAGAAAGAATAGTAAAAGCAACATGGAGGGATATGAATCTATCCCATCTGAGACATGAGACATTAGTCAGGATCTCCATTATAGGGAACATCTATATCTATATTTATATCTATAGCACCTACACCTGTATCTCTATATAGAGAGAGGGGTGCTGGGAGCCATTTCTGAGGTAAGTGAGTTTGCAAGGCCTCCCACCATGAGATGGTGACCTGTGTCTATACCCATTCAACCCCCGCTGAATTTTTGCTTGAGCACTGACCCGCAAGGTGCCTAACTGACTTATACCAGGAGTGACTTGCCTTTTTATGCTAAAAATACGTAAATTGTATCTTGTGAAAAAGCTTGTTACAAGAATTTCTTCTTTTGTGATTATAGGAGCGAATGTTACATTTCCTGAGAAAACCTGTTTTTCCTCCCCTCAGAAAACAGGCTATTAACCCCTGTTCACAAAGATTTAACTTTTGCCTTTGCTATGCTAAAAATTTTGCCTTACTTTCTACAATAGCCAAATCATGGAAAGAGCCTAAATGTCCATCACCTGATGAATGGATCAAGAAGATGTGAGATATATATATATATATATATATATATATATATATATAATGGAGTATTACATGGCAATGAGAAAGAATGACATCTGGCCATTTGTAGCAAAGTGGACGGACCTCGAGGGTGTCATGCTAAGCAAAATAAGTCAGGCAGAGAAGGACAGATACCATATGTTTGCACTCATAGTTCTAATAGGAGTAACCTAACAGAGGACCATAGGGAGGGGAAGGGGGAGAGAGAGTTGGGGAGAGAGAGGGACACAAATCATGAGAGACTATTGAATACTGAAAATGAACTGAGAGCTGAAGGGGGAGGGGGATGGAGGGAGTAGGGTGATGGTCATGGTGGGGGGCACTTGTGGGGAGAAGCACTGGGTGTTATACGGAAATCCTTTGACAATAAACTATTGTAAAATAAATAAATAAATAAATAAACTTTAAAAATTTTTTTGCCTTGTATTTGGATGCTCAAGATCCCTTCCTTTCCCATATGATAAACTTCTAGTCACCCGCTTCAATCTCTATTGGCAAAGATTATGCATGAATCAGCTACCAATCTAGTTTCTGGGAAATTTTTTACATAACAAAGAATTTGTCATCAGAAATTATTGTCTAAAGCAATCGCCACTTCTGTTTTGTACCCTATACATTTTTTCAATAAATAAAGCTGACTCTTGGGTCAGAGCAGAGACGCCTGCCTGGTGAGCAGAAAGAAGCCGAGGCTCTCTCACTCTATTTCGCTGACACCGTCCATCCTTCTGGGAGCCCTGGACCTGCCTGAGCTGGACTCTGACAGGGGGGGAAGGGTATTAAACTGAGAAAGATTATGGTGGAATATAGGAATAGCAAATTTGCCTTAAAAATACCTGGGCCTAAACCACATACACACACACACACACACACACACACACACACACACATCTTTTCTCTTCCATGGTACATGCTTGTGTGCATCATTGGGAGCTCTTGGGATGGTGGAGAATGAGATAACCTTGTGATGTATCTGGATCATGTGGCTTCATTATCAGTGGGTCAGTGGGAAGAGGTACTGACAAGCTGGCACCAGAAATTCAGTATTTTGGTCTGGATATAAGTCACACTACTTATACTCAAGTTCAACTGGCTAAAATCAATATGACATTCCTTCCCTCAATTAAAGAGAGAAGAGAAATCTATTACTGGGGAGGAAAATAAAAAATTCAGATATGTCTGAGTTCTAGAGGTCTTGATATCTTAACCACAGGTGGGACTCGATCTCAGGAAAACATAAGAACTCATATATCAATACTAGCAAAATCTAGAGTTTAGGCAGCTGTAACGGTAAGAAACACACTTTCAAACCATCAGAGAATGCATTCATTCATCCGTTCATTCAAGTATGCATTTTCTAAGGATAAACCAGCTTTGTAAACTAACATGGGCCTGAAAATGCACACTAATGCATGAGACTCAGAAATAATCAGGTTCATCTTATGTAATCTGCACCAGGTAAGAGCAGAGAAGATGCGAGAGTGTTGGAGCCCATAGTTTTCCCGTGGAACATTAGCTTTTTACTGGAATTTGGGGTCATCATGGATGGCCACTTTAAAACTTACAGTCTCAGCTTTTTAAAAAAAATTTTTACTAATGCTTGATGAATATATGTTTAATAGTTTATAATACAGTCTATAAAGAAATTTCATTTTAAGCATATTTATATAAGGTAAGCAGCCCCAGTTAATAATCATGAAGATAATTCAAAACATTTAAAAGTCCATTTGTAGCTAAACAGTAATATTTAAGTTAAAATAATTAATATGCAAAGCTTTATTTATTTTTACTTTTATATTTCCATAGTTCTTACAAGTAGCCAACCAAAGGCTCATAAAATAATATTCCACGTATTTTTCTTTTTATATTACTCTCATGATTTACATATTGCATTAAGGTTTTTTGAGTAAATTAAAGTAATAAAACTCCATTTCCTGCCGAGAACTACTTCCTTTCTTCTACTATATGCTTCAGTAGCTTCTTCAAGTAAAGTTTACGACTAATTAGAAAAACCACATGCATTTGGAATTAATACTGTCAGTTTGTGTTAGTATATATTTAAATCTCTGATCAGGTTATGTGGTTAATATTGCAAGGCAGTCTAGTTGAAGTTGAGCATATGTTTTGATCTATGCACCATGAAATGAATAAGTGGGATGTTCTTTAGAATTAAATCATCATGCATAATAAATATTCACATGCTATTTAAAATACATTTTAATATATTAAAATATTAAATATTAAAACGTACAGTAAATAATACCTCAGATCAATGGTGATGCCATAGAGTTAGATAATGAGAGTATACAACGAATAGTTTTCAGTCATATTTGCATAGTAAGGCTGCAGTAATACAAATCGAAATGGGTGTCATACGAGGCAAGCCATTCCATTTATATATTGGAAAACTAAATAGATCATAGCATCTATAAAACTGCAGAGGATTTCTGAAAAATTGAACTCAATATTTATGTCAGTCAAAATTTTATCTATGGATTGCCTGCTTATGCTTAACAGGGGAAAAAAAAAACCTTTGTGTGTAATGAAGGCATGCCAGCTTCTCACACACTCTGAAAGGTTTACAGTCTAGTTGGGGAAGAAGTTAAATAAGAAGTGGAACACAGGACAGTTGACATGTTGACTGACAAATGAACAATTAAGAAAATATAAACTAATGTATTAAAAGCAAGAGGGAAAAAAATGTTAATTTATCTTTTTATACATAGAAAAGACAAAAGATGATAATTTAGTCAAATCTATAGAACAGTGAATTCAAACCTAGCATAATCTTACATTCCTATGGAGACCTTGATGGCCAAGAATGAATGAGTAACAATCTCATTCTCTCGACTGGGATAATTGGAAGTAAAGACTGCTTTTGCCACTCCATTTTATCTTCTTGTTTTGTTCCCACAAAATCTCCTCCTAGTTGACCTCAGAATGTGTGCCTTTATCTCTGCATCTTCTACACCCACAATCAATGTGGCATCATAGTCCTGAAGCACAGGTATCCAACTTCATCAAATATCTTTCCTACCACAATTGGCACAATGCGCCCAGAGCAAGAATTCAATAAGTGCTGGTTACATGCGCATTAAGGAATGAAATAGTTTTACCTCTTTTTTTATTTAAAACATTTTATTTCAATTATTTAGTTTAACTAGAATTTATCTGGTATGAATTGATTTATTTAATATACAGTCATACATTATAAGAACATTCTTTGGGATTTTCTAAATTACACTTGATCATTCCTTCATTGGAGTATCCTTGGTTTTCCTTATTTTTTTATCATATGATATTCCTATGGAATTTAGAAATTTCACTAGTTGGAAAATTCTCAAACCTATTGGATTTAAATTGGGGTAACTTTGGATGCAATGTGCATGATCACTACAGATAGCAAAGCTTTAATTTTTCTCTTTCTGTTCCGTATATCTACTATAGGGAAAGTGCTATTTGCAATATGTGTAATATATTCATAGTAATTTTTTTTCTTGATAAAGAGGTAGGAAAAAATGAGCAATCTTTGCTTTGTGGTTTTGAAAGGGTATCTGCTTGCACTTAAACATCTTTATGAACAATTCAAGTACAACCGCACTTCAAAATTAATGAGCCAAGAAAATGAGCCTTGGTTAGTTTTCCACTCTTTGACTCCTAATATTACACTTGTTCCTATAGTTAACATTAAAAGCACTACATTAAGTTCATATGAAATATAGCATTGTTGTTTGCTCTATTTAAGGCTGACTAGAATCTTCTGCTGGTAATCTTGCCTGGGTCTATAAAGTTATCTACAAGAAAAACAAAATAGACCTTTAAAAATAGAGAAATCTGGAGACTGTAAATCACAGGAAAGCTTTGGAAACAAGGGAAGGGATAAGGTATACCTTTGGAAACACGAGCGGGGCTACATGTAAAGTTATTTAAGCACTCTAGCTATTTTTAGGATGTATGGCGCACCCTTTCTAGCACCCGTATAGGTACCAAGTATACAGTTAGAATTCTGGTCCCTTTATGAGGATATTTATCTTGGAATTGACACATAGATGTTCTAACCCATTGGATATTATGAACTGAAAACTCCCAGGGGATCAGGCTACACATTTCTGCCATCGCATCTTATAATATTGCTACCACATAGGTAATGTAAACAGCAAGAGAAAACACTGATGTAAAATAAGCAAATGAAGCAGTGTTGAAGAAAACCACCTCTCCTCAGAAAAGAGAAGTCATTAAAAAGACAGTGGTTTTGAACCTGGACATCAATGTCTATGTACACAAAATGGGGCTTGCACACTATGACAGTTTGAAACAAAGATGTTGGTTTTCACTGAAAAATATATCATAATGTACATATAACCTATAGAAGTAGCACTGAAACTACAAATAGTTTCAGTGAAATATTGATAAATACAAATAAACCAGGTAACTGAAATATGAACAGTGCATTGATTTGGGCTGTATGTGCACCAAAGAAATAAGGACAATAAACTTTTTTTTAATGTCACTAGACCCATCTAGAGCCTTCTCTTTATCATCAGACAATATAAAACTCCTATCACTAGAGTCTATTTGCTTAGGATTCTCCTAGACAAAACAAACAAACAAACACACCTCAAAACAATGAACTTGAGGAATGTTGTAATGCCTAAAATTATTATAATGTATCATATTCTCCAGATAATATTTTAATAACAAGAGTTACCACTGTTTCATGTCAACAGATTAATTTAGAGCTTTTATTTAGTGTGGAGAACTACAGTGGGAGATGATTTTCAAGTTAAGGGAATAGGATTGGCCCTCTCAACCTCTATAAATCCCTAATCTTTGTGCAGGCACTCAGACACCATCTTATTATTGAATACCCCAAAGCACTCTCTAATTATCCAGTCTTGATTTTCCTTAATGAATGAGGCTTCCCCTGATCATTTAACTAATTAACACTTAATAGCTAATAACTGTGAGGATGACACTATAAAACACGCATTCTTTGCATTTGGTAAATTTTTAATCACAAACAAATCGGTAAATCATGAAGAAAAGTTGTTAAAGGGGTGCCTGGGTGGCTCAGTCGGTTAAGCTTCTGGCTTCCGCTCAGGTCATGGTCTCACAGTTTGTGGGTTTGAGCCCTGCGTTGGGCTCTGTAGTGACAGCTAGCTCAGAGCCTGGAGCTTGCTTTGTATTCTGTATCTCCCTCTCTCTCTGACCCTCTCCTGCTCACTCTCTCTCTCTCTCTCTCTCTCTCTCTCTCTCTCTCTCTCAAAAATAAACAAAAAAACATTTAAAAAAGTGGTTAAAAAGCAGAGTTTCATCTCTAATCTGGATTTAAGTAAAGATTTTTTTACATATGAAATGGGCAATTTCAGACCTCAGTGAACCTCAGTTTTTCACCTGTAAATCAAAGAGAATATCAGAGTTAAGTTAGGCAATGAGCACAGGACAGTTACTGCTATACTGTAAATGATCAACATATAGTAAACCTGCAAATGGAAAGAACAGCAGAGTGATGATAGGTTTAGTCACTGGAGTTAAACAACTCAGACATCACTCACAATACATCACTTAAATTTTCAGGGGCACCTGGATGGTTCTTCTGTTAAACATCTGACTCTTGATTTCAGCTCAGATCATGATCACAGTTTGTGAGTTTGAGCCCCGCATAGGACTCTGCACTGATTCTCTCTCTTTCCCTCTTTCTCTGGCCCTCCCCTGCTTTTTCTCTCTCTCTAAAATGAAAAAAAAAAACTTAAAAAAAATTCTGAGCTTCCATTTTTCTCATATTTAAAATGATACCTTCATACCTCAAATATTTGTTCTAAGGTATAAAGTAATTTGTATAAATTGTAGCTTTTAAAATTGTAGAGTGCCTAGATAAGGACCTTAATTATTATAAACAATATAGGTAACTTTCTGGGTCTGAAATAATCATATTTATTTTTCGTTTTAAATCGTAAAGATTACATAGTATTTGATATCTTCAATTTGAGACTTGGTATTAACTCTCCCTATCCTTAAAATACATGAAACCATTAGCATTATTAAAAAATACAGGATTAAATATATAAGATTATCTGTTATAAGATATGAGTGGGATTTTATTGAAAACTGTTTTAGTGTTAGTTTAAATAATTGAAACCTTCTGTAATTTGTGTACCTACCCAAACTGCTGTCCTAAACATCCTAGTTTTATTTACTTTCATCATTAAAAGCATAGCGATTGGGTAATCGTTTGCTAAAAGCTAATTCAACACGTTCTTCATAGTTTTGGTTTATTTGTTCTTTTTAATTTTCTAGAGTAACCATCATGAGGTAGTACCTTTATTATGCATATCTAGACTGACTTCAGAACATTTTCTTTTGTATTTGTTGAGGTAATAAGACAAAATAAGAATGTCTTAGTCAAATTAGAAGTACATATCACTTCCATTTACCATCAACAATTTATAATTGCCATTTATGTTGTAGAGGACCAAAGCTCTACGTGTTGCTTCATCATCATCAAATGGTAACTTAGCTGCTGTGTTTAAAGTTGCCCTTCAAAGGGTGCCTGGGTGGCTCAATCAGTTAAGCTTCTGACTTTGGTTTGGGTCCTGATCTCATGGTTTGTGGGTTTGAGGCCCACATTAGGCTGGCTCTGTGCTGACAGCTCAGAGCCTGCAATCTGCTTTGGATTCTGTGTGTCCCTCTCTCTCTGCCCCTCCCCTGCTTGTGCTCTCTCTCTCTCTCTCTCTCTCTCTCTCAAAAATAAATAATAAACACTAAAAAATTACTCTTCAATTCCCACTTTTATGTCCACATTCTAGTCCACATGACCTGGAAAGTTCATACATCACTTCTGCTCATATTTCATTGTTGGGGACTAAGTTGTAAAGCCACAGCTAGCTATGTGGTAGCCTGGAAAATTTGCTTTGCCTAGATGGTCATGCACTCAACTAAAATGTGTATTATTGTTAAAGAAAAGGTGGCCAGATAGTGTGGGGGAGACAACTAGCTGACTCTGCCTCAATAGTTTTCTTTCGTAATTTTCCAGGTTCAATTGTGGAATGATGTGGAATGATGCCATTCTGAACACACCATGTCAATTTTTATTTCTGTATTTCCAGTATTAAAGCTAGTTGATTCAACTAATGCCATTCTAACATCACTAGTGATCCATTCTACTTTGTTCTATATCAGTCATCCTGAATTCCCACAAGGCTGCAGAATCTTAAAAATCTTCACCAAACTTAGAATTTATGGCTCTTCAAGGACTGGATGGATATCAAAACCTTTAAGTTTTCAACAGTGCCTTAATTTTAATATAACTAAAGCCATTCATTGTATAATCCATCTCTTCCCATAACAGCATTGGCTTTTTAAAAAATTCTTTTAAAAAGGTTTTTCATAATAACTATCCCATTATCTCAGTCTAAAGGTGGATGGCGCACATATATTTCTCTATACTTTGTCTATCACATCAAATGAGTAACTAAAGGAAACCACTGCTATGTGATTGGCATTTCTATCCTGAGTCCCCTCATTTTTGTGTTTCTTGACAAACATTTTTCGTCCCCCTCCTTAGGCCTCCCCTTCTCTGCTTCAATCAGCACTGCTGTCAAAATAATCCCTCCAAGCCTTGAAATCACACTTAAATATTAAAATGGCTTCTTACAATCTACATAGTGAAAAGAAATCTCTAACTTCTTAGTATGTTAGGGAAAGCCTTCGTGCGTTCACTTCACAGCCATGTGCGTCATCTCTATCTTCAGTAGAACTATATTTAACTACCTGCACTTTCCTCATCATGCTTATGCCTTCATCTTCTACATATGCCCTGAAAAAGTCCTGGGAAAATGTCTAGTAGGACAAAAGTTCTTCCTCAACAGAAATATTTGGATATCTTCCCATAGACTGAAATCCTCCGCTGGTCAACGATCTTCAGGCACTGCATTTATTCCCACAACAGCAATGTACTTACGAACATTGTAGAACTTACCACATTTTATTATAATGATCTCTTCCAAATTTTTTTTTCCCCATGGGGGAAAATGTGTTGTTTGTATCATCTATTTTCAACATTCCTTCCTGATGTATGATATCTACACTGTACACAATGCAGTATTCCCTTCTTACCCACAGTTTTACTTTCCGTGGCTTTATTTTTTTGTAGGTTTGTTTGGAGCTATCTGAGCTCACTGGTTGAATGAAAATTCCTGGTGAGGGTACGGCAAGTTTGCACGGCCTCTTGCCACCAGGCAGTGACCAATATCTACCCTCTTGTAACTTTCATTTCTGCTTGGGCACCAAAGCTTGGAGCACTTTGCTGATGAGTGTCAGGATCCTCCTGACCCCTGCCCTATCCCTGAGTCATGATCGTGCCTGGTCATGGAAAAGATGAGTAAACTAGATACACCCTACTGAGACTAAAGCAAGCAACATATAATTTTCCTCCTTGCTGAGCAATTAACTGATAACTCACTACTTTCTAGGCCCGGACATAGTTGCAAAAGTCACTACTGTGATAAAATATATCATTCCTCTTTGGGACTGTGAGAGCAGGCATTATGCCTCCGGAGGATCCTGTTGTTCTGGGAACTTTCTCTTAGAGCTGTAAACAGCCTAATGACCCTTACTCATAAAAAACTGACTTTTACTAAACAATGCTGTTTCCCTCATGAGGTCATTTCCTCAGGGCTATACCTTAGTCTTAAAAAATACCTGCCCTTCCCATATGATTGCATGAGTGCTTGTAGCTAAGTTTTTTACAACAATCATTGCTACCAAGATTAGAATGGTAACTTCTACAGAATCCATGTTCTGGAAAATTGTAAAAATTATCTCTGAGAGGGGTGCCTATGTGGCTCAGTCAGTTAAGCGGCTGATTTCAGCTCAGGTCATGACCTCACAGTTTGTGGGTATGAACCCCTCATCAGGCTCTGTGCTGACAGCTCAGAGCCTGGAGCCTGCTTCAGATTCTGTCTCCCTCTCTTCCTGACCCTCCCCCCGCCCACACTCTGTGTGTCTCTCTCTCAAAAATAATAAACGTTAAAAAAAAGTTTAAAAAATTATCTATCAGAAATTATTTACTGCTCTTTCTGCTCCTTGTACCTTTCAGCATAAATAAAGCTGACTCTCAGGTCAGAGCAGAGATGCCTGCCTGTGATCAGAAAGAAACCGAGGCTCTCTCACTCTCTCTCGCCGACATTATCCATCCTTCAGGGAGCCCTGGACCTACTGGAGCTGAACTCTGGAATAGATTGATTGATTGACTGATTGAGAGAGAGAGAGAGAGAGAGAGAGAGAGAGAGAGAATGTAAGTAGGAGCGGGGCAGGAAGAGAGAATCCCAAGCAGGCTCTGCCCTGCCAGCACAGAGACTGACATGGTGCTCAAACTCACAAACTGAGAAATCATGGCTTGAGCAGAAATCAAGAGTCAGATGCTCAACCAACTGAGCCTCCCAAGACACTTTCTGTGCTTTTATTTACCTGTGGTCAACCATGGTTCTACTTAATGTCAGAGGCTCAATGGTAGCCAAATGCAACATCATAATCCCTATGTCATTCACCTCACTTCACCTTCTCACATAAGCATTTTATCACCTCACTTTATCGTAAGAAGACAGTGAGTATAGGACAGTAAGACATTTTGAGAGAGAGAGAGAGACAGAGAGAGACAGAGAATTCACATAATTTTGTTATTCTGCTATATTTTATTTTATTTTATTTTTATATCATTTGCTATGCTGTTAATCTCTTATTGTGCTAAACTTATAAATTAACTTTGCATAGGTATGAGTGTATAGGATAAACAAAGTATATACAGGGTTCAATACTGTCAAGTTTTAGACATCCACCAAGGGTCTTGCAATGTATCCCCCACGTAAGAGGGGATTACTGTAAATATTTGTTAAATAGTATCATTTTGACTTCGAGTTTTTCAGTTTGCAATTAAAAAAATAGTCTTCACTGACTTTCTGCATCTATAAAATATCTTCTACCTACATCTTAAATGCCATATGATAAATATTACCTTCAATATGGAGTATAATTTTAATTCAAGTATTTTTTCTGGAAAAAAATTATGTTTATTTATTTTTGAAAGTGAGAGAGACAGAGTGCGAGCAAGGCAGGGGCAGAGAGAGGGAGGAAAACAGAATCTGAAACAGGCTTCAGGCTCCAAGCTGTCAGCACAGAGCCTGATGTGGGGCTTGAACTCAGAGACTGTAAGATCATGATCTGAGCTAAAGTTGGAGGCTTAACTGATTGAGCCACTCCACACTTAATTTAAGTGCTTTTAAATAAAATGTTTCTTGGGGCGCCTGGGTGGCTCAGTCGGTTAAGCCTCCGACTTCAGCTCAGGTCAGATCTCATGTTCGTGGGTTCGAGCCCCACGTCAGGCTCTGTGCTGACCACTAGCTCAGAGCCTGGAGCCTGCTTCCGGTTCTGTGTCTCCTTCTCTCTCTGCCCCTCCCCCTCTCATGCTCTGTCTCTCTCTGTATCACAAATAAAATAAAACATTTAAAAAAATTAAAAAAAATAAAAAAAGGTTTCTGATACAACTTTAGTTTTATGACTTCCCATAAAAAAGGAATTAAAATGTAATGATACCTTTAATTGATTTACAAAAAAATAAAACATATTTTGGGGTGCCTGGTGTCTCAGTCGGTTGAGTCTGAGCCTGACTTTGGCTCAGGTCATGATCTCACAGTTCGTGGGTTGGAGTCCCCTACTGAGCTCTGTGCTGACAGCTCAGAGCCTGAAGCCTGTTTTGGATTTTGTGTTACTTGTCTCTCTTTGCCTATCCTGCTCTCTCTCTCTCTCTCAAGAATAAGTAAACATTAAAAAGATTTAAAAAAATAAACCATACTTTAAAATATCTAAGCTTGATTATTTGAAATTCCACATTTTCTAAAAATTAGTTGATGGGTTCTAGTGAACATCTGAGATTTAAGTGTGACCCAGGAGGGCACAGACTCGTAAGTATAAGTAAGTATTTTACCATCAGTCAAGAAAATCTAAAGGATCTCATGGGGCAACAAGGACATATTTTCTGTTTCTCTAAAGCAGGAAAAAGAACAAATCAATTTGCATTTTGAAATCTACAGAGAATAAAAACTGTTAGTTAGATGGTTATGGATTCCTCTAGGAGCAGTAGGTTGAAGCATTCTTTGCAATATCATATGATGACGTTTTTATTATCGGAAACTATTTTTTGCATGTACAAATAAAAATATGTTCTGTGCTATTGCTCTCTCACTGTGAGGAGTATACTTAGAAAACCGATTCATATTGTTATCCTTGAATCTTTATTGCTTACCACAGGCTGCTTGTCATGTGTAAGTCCTAAGGGCTATTGCAACTTTTATTGCTACTTACGTACTGTTCAGATTATATGAACGTATAAGACCAATTAAGAGAGTCCTTTATTTCATAACTTTCAGTATGTTTATGGGAAATTTGTTTTAGAGTTGGCAAGAGTGCCTCTATAGATGTAATTTAAATTAAATATCTCAACAGAGAAGTATTTTAATGGGATATTATGTAGTATGCTAACTATCAGTAAGTTGTGTGAGTAATAATAAAAAAAAGTGCTCTATGCAAATTTAACCTATTAACTAAACCAGGCATATTAAATCATTACACAGTAAGAATCATGGAACATTTCTGCTGCTTTCTTCATTATGGTTTCCAAAGTCTTGTTTCAGAGAAAGAATACCATCAACCATTCCTACACATTTTTTAACTGATGAAGTTTTTTCATTCTCCTTTGTATTTTCACACAGGACTATGTATAGGAGTCATGTGTGTTTATTACCTATATTTGGCCAATAAGGAAACAGATCTTAAGATATGAAGTGATTTCCCTAAAGTTACAAAGTTAATACAATTTGAAATAAGGCACAAATCTAGGAGTATTTTTTTTTTTTGCTGGATTATTTTGTGCTTTGTTTTCATTTCCAATTCCATATTGCTGTATTTAATACTTAACCATTTTAGCTTTTGATTGCACACACTCCTGTCTGTTCCCCTGTGTGTCTTCAATTTTTCATTTTCAACTTGACTCTTTCCTTTAGATGCAATCATATTTAGTCACCTGTGTGGCGAATCTCTTTCCGCAACCCTGGCTTGAACTCAAATAGTGCCTCAATTTACCTAGCAAACTAAAAAAAAATATAAAGTCTCCATTCACACTTGTGCTTCTTCACTCCTCGTTTTATTTCTTTATCCACTATTTTTCTAACTTATTGCCATATTCAACACCCTCTTCCCTATGTATATCCAACTTAAGATTGGTAAGTGTGGAGCCTTGATCAATCTTCAAACTTCTCCCACATGACTTCCATAATGCTGCGTACTTTTTTTATTTCTTTTAAGATTTTGATTGTGCTTTCTGGTGGATCTTATTGGTGCTTCTTGTTACATTCCTAAATGTGATTTCCAAGATTCCATTCTAATGTATCTCTCATCCTCTTGCTAGTTCAAGTAAGTATCACCATCGTTCCAATGATACCAGATGACTCAAAAACACCTGTCTCTTATTCAAATTCTGTTATTTAGATGACACTTGAGGGACCTTATTTGCACCATAGTTAATATTTTTGTGTATAATTATTTATAGTGCACAGTTTACACTTTATGTCTGTGTAAAATATTTCCGGTTCTAATCCATTTTGATGCCATGTATGTTGATATTTTCTTTGCTACTAATAAAAATTTAAGTATGTCACATTAATAATTTCTTTTCACTATTTTAACATATCAAGTGTGTTCTGCCACAGAAAAATTACACAGTAGTTACTGGATAATTGATTAAGTAACATTTTTTATTGGAAAATTTTATTTAGAAACATTGAGATTTAGGCCATAGTAGAGTTCTTAATGAGCCTGTAATGCTTCAAATACTTGCATAAATATGAGTACTAAAAGGTTCCATGTGAGATGTAATCTGATTTATATCTTCTAGTGTTTCATTTACGTCACCATTGGGACACATGGGAAATCTGCTTATACTTTATTTAGAGAAAAGCTGTTCATGTTTCACGTGTATAACAAACAGGCATCCAGAATGTATTCAATTCTAGGGGATTTAAAAATCACCAAAAAAAACCAAAACCAAAGAATAAATGAACTCTTTTTCAACGAATTATCAGAAGATAAGTAAGAAAATTTTATTATTTTAGAGTTATATGTGACATATAAGAATTAATCACGCAGAGTTAAGGAAATGATTGTGGCTACATGCTTAATGCTTTCTTAGTTAATCAATTTTAACATCTGCTATATCTTAGGTAATTTTATAGATATTTTCTCTGGATAGTGGGTGTAAGGACTATTCACAACATTACCTGAAAATCTATATTAAATATAAGCTGAATTTCATATACGCAATAGAATTTTATTTTGTTTAACTATATCAGGTAAATACAGTTGTTTTATTATTCATATAAGGAAAAATAGAGCTGAAATATTTTAGTAAGTTATCAAGTATAAAAAGATTAGTATGAATGAGCCAGCACTAGAATTCATATTTCCAGACTCTGAATCCAGAGCTTTTATATTGGAAAAAGGAGTAGAAAAACTATGACACCTTCCCCATAAACATCTTTTTCCCTTTCTCACTTCCTAATGCTTAGGATTTTCCTTCTGTTATACTCCATCACAGAAGCTTATCTGTTGTCATTGTACAGTCTTTAAATTATTAAATTTTTTTTCTGTTATCTCCATAGGTTGTTTAAAAGAAGCCAATCTGGCCACTAAACCTCTAGCTCCATCTTCATTGGAAATGGAGTCAGCATCATGCTGGTGGAAAAAACATCAACTGGCCCTCCAGTAAAGCTGTAGCTTTTGTTTTGAACAACGATGACTAATGTTATTTCATTTAGAGAAATTACAAAATATATTAATATCAGCAAATGAAAATGTCATTATGTTCCTCAAATAAAAGTTGTAGTTACTTATGAACACAATCTTTTGTTTCTATGGGGAATAATTAAATGTTTCAAGGGTGCTTTTCAAGTTACAAAATAAAACCATTCCAAAGAGCAACAGATCCTCACTTTCTAGGTACTCAGATGAGACTAAAGACAGAAAGAAAGTCAATGATGTTTAATTTCAAAGGATGTTCTTGGCAATTACTTAGCGCAAGGCAGCGCTGCTCTGCCAGACCGAAAAACAAGTTCAATGAAAGTTCTTTTCCAAATGCCTTCACTGCTTCTTAAGTTTGAAGAACATTTAACAGAAAACACTCCTTTTGGCAGAATTAAACAAAAAACACTTAATAAAAGCACAATGGTAACTTTAAGACATTGTGAAGAAATGAAATAGTCTCATATCTTGAACACAGGAAAGGTGTGGCTTTTGCAGCTTAATGAAAGAATGCGAGAATAGGATATTTAAAATGACTCTGAAAGGTTCAAATAAAGCATGTTTTTGGAAATACAAACAGGGCTAATTTTTCTTTTCCATCAAAAATAACAATAGGCTGTTCATATGTTCTGAAATAGCTACTTAGTTATTACGAGATCTCTTTGGGGATAAAGGTAAGAAGTGGAAATATAAATGTATGAAAACATATCAAGAAATTTACACACCATATATTTTTTAAAAATTATGAAAAACAAAACAAATCCACAAATTAGATCTTTACAAGGATGTGTCAATTGAATGTATACATGATATAAATATAAATTAAAATAGGCTGTCACATTTATTATGAAGCAGTAGCTTTGTACTCTGTTTTGGCAAAATACTTTTTCTTGATGTTTGGCTTTTTGCCAGCAAAATAGTACCTGTAGAAATAAATCACACTAAAAAAACACATTTAATTAATATAAACATACGTAAAGATACTTATAATATTTCTAATAAACAGTTTTGCAGTTTAGGGACAAACAATGCCCTGTCTGCCTGAATATTGTGTAGCATTTTTATGGTCTTTTAACATATTGACATTAATGCCATGGCTTGAGGATTACTTGAATGTGGGCAATTAACACCAATCTCAGATTCTATATCTTGTGAGAACTTGATACTCGGCAAATATTTTAAGAAGTCTTGGTGTTAAATGACTCTGACAGTGTCACACAAAATTCACACATTTTATTCAATGAGAAGCACTGGAAAAAAAGTATGACTAAGAAAACTGAAAGAAAATAAGTGAAACCTTTAAAAAGAACATTCAATAAATGTGCCACTCACACTAAAATAACTTCTAATTCAGATATATAGAAGATAAATAAATATTGAAGATTCCTAGAAAAATTCAAGCTCAAATACATATCCTTTCCTATCAAACCAATCCTTGTAACCATTAAAAAATATCTCTAGATTTTAGGCTAAAATTTAAACTGAATATAAACACACAGAAAAATGGAAGGCTACATAAATGATAGATAGATAGACAGACAGACAGTCAGATAGATAGAGATGTGATACAGACATGGTATCACAGTATTATAAATATAATATATAATACATAATATATACTATCATATGTACATAATATTATATATAATACATAATTCTACTTTGCAACAGTGTCGCAACTTTGACTAACAATATTTGCCAATGAAATATAACTTAAATTTTTTAAAGTTTATTTACTTATCTCTACCCCCAACATAGGGCTTGAACTCATGACCTTGAGATCAAGAGTTGGATGCTCTTCCAACTGAGCCAGACAAGCTGCCCTGAATATAAATTACTTTATATAAACAATGACACTATATCATATCACCCAACTGTTGGAAAGAGGAACCCATAAGCCATGTTTAAATTAATTAAAAATAATAATAACCTTGCTACTTCTCCTGGAACATGTTACAAAAGTTGATAATTCAAGAAATAGTCACAAGTGGGATAATTCAAGAAATAATCACAAATCATTACATGTATTTAGCATATCTGCTTTATGGGATTTAAGTTGCAGACTGAATTTAAAATGTCTGTTTCATTTTAACATATTTCATGTTTTCTTCTTAACAACATGTTAGTATATTTTGTATGTCATTTACAGTTGCTTTTTTGTTGTATCTCAGTTATTTCAGCTATGATATCAGTAGTCTCTGGGCCATACTATCATGTCTTTGCAGTATTCTCCAAGGCCCTCAAAAGTTTCTTTTCTATATAATTTGTGTACTTTAGATTAGAACTTTCCAAGCTTCCTCTCCATTTTCAACAAGTTTGATTCAGATATGCTGTGAGTGGAGGAATATTATATAAATCATTTGAATTCTATTGATAAATATTATGAAATTATCAGCGTCACTTTTGTTTTACTGATGCAGATTTTTCCTTATTTCAGAATCAATCTCTCTAGATAATTCTCCCCACTCTGTCTATATCAATCATCTGAAATGGTGGCAAAAATCTATCATGGAGATGGTATGTCCAGCACATTGTTTTAACAAAGGCTTCTAATACTAATATAACTTTAGACTGTAAAGTTATATTTTTTACATTACTATTTTATCTATAAATGAGGATAATTATGCTAATCACTATGTAAGAATGTGGTGAGAGCTGTGTGAACTACAAATTTAGAAAGCACTTAACTGAGATTTTGGCATATTGTAAGCACTAAATCAACATTTGCTCTTCATATTAGTAGTTTTTGTTGATATTATTGAATCTGATTCTCATATATCAGGAAACTTCAAAATTTGATGTCTGCCAAGTACCTAAAGTCATATGGCATCATGATAATACATATCAATCATAACGTGGAGTTTGAAAATCGGCAGCATGTCATTTGTAGAATTTATTGAAAAAAATGTGGGAATCACATTTTTCTATTCCTGGAAATTGGAAACTATTCCTAGTAAAAACATCCATAGCTTGTTCTATATAAAAGTGTTTCAGTGTTACATTATAATCTTTAAATGTATTCTGGTAAATGAATTGTAATTGTAAGCAGATATCAATTGATACACCCTGACCTTTGAAGTTCTATTAAATTCTGTGGAATCAATGTAAAGCTCTTTACGCTTGCAAGAATCCCTTAATTTCTTTGATGTTCCCCCTCGGTTATTTACTTATCCCTCTATGTTTGTGTTCTCTTTGGTCTTGTGTTCAGTCTCAGTATTGACTCACATGGACAGATCTGTACAAGTTCTCAACGGTTGTTGACCTTCTCATCTCATTTGCTAGGACTGCTCTCTGGTTCATGGTCCTCTAAGTTGTAATGCATAGTGTTTGTCTCTCTTTGGTCTTGTGTTCAGTCTCAGTATTGACTCACATGGACAGATCTGTACAAGTAGCTTTAGAACAGAGTTGTGTCTTGTTCATTGATTTCTCCCAGTATCGAGAATAATACTTGGTAAACTGTAGGCATTCAAAGATGATTTAATGTTAGCTGAAGGGTAAAGCGTTGGCCATCTCTTTGGGTGTTTGAATTCATATCCATCTCCTTTTTTCCCTCTCCTATCACTCTTCTCAACTTGTATTCTAGTTCAAAAAATGTGACACCACCCACCTATCTTTAGCTCTCTACTGTACCAAAAACTGAATGAACTTAACAATAGTCACTAAAGTATAGGAGGAAAATTACTTTAAAAGTTTAATGGATTTATAGTAATGCATTGCATTATATGTGTACACATTTCTATCATGAATGTAAACACACCTGTTTATTATTTTCTTGGCTAACTGGCCTGGTTATACCTCTTTAAGATAAGGAAATGGGACAGGGGAACTAAATTAAAATTGCTTTTCCTCTCCCATAAAGGCACTAACAACAGATGCATAAGAGTATTGTGCTTTTTATTATCTAAGGGATGTCATACATTCAATAATCAAAAGGAAAGGTTTGTATTTTAAATGCTAATTGAGAAGAAAAATAAAGTTGTCTGCTTTTCTTGTGTATTCACTTTCAATGTTCTCATTTCTATTCAAGTAATTTATCTTATTCCATCTGGTATGGAACACCGTGGTGTCATTCTCACTATCTTCTAGGTTGTTTATGTGGAGACACAGTAGGGGAGTACACTTGTTTGATCATGTAGAATTATGTTAAAATAAGACAAATAAACGCCCACAGGTAGTTTATCAAGGTGAAAATTAAGCTGTCTTTCTAAACTAGAAGTTGAAGAATAAGGAAACAACATGAAAATAAGGAAACAAAGGTGTCTGTGTATAAAAATATGAGTGAATCAGGAACACACTAAAATGGAATATAAGTAGAATGGATGAAACTTGAAACGTTAAGGTATATGCTTGTCTATTTATTTATCATAACTTTTCTAACTTTATATCAAAAATGTTACATTAAGGTTTATCAAATACATATAACATACTCTAGCCCACACAGAACTGTAAATAACCCTCTTTTCTAAGATACTTCTAAAGGGATGAGAAGTTATCTCAAATGTGATGAGCCAAAGTAAATGTAAAATAAATCAAAATTGGTGAATATTTTGGACACCCCCAAAATGATAATTTTATTTATTTATTCTTCAGAGTAGAAGCTTTTCCTTATAAAAAATATACACTAAATCATTTCTATGATTTAAATAAACCTAGATCAATTAAGAATAACTACATATAACAAAAACTCACAATATTCTTGGCTTAAATAAGATGAAAGTTTAGGTTAGTCAGTCAGCCCAGGGCCCATAACATGACTCTCAAAGTCATCAAGGATGTAAACCACATCTATGGTTCTACTCTGCCTACCTCAGGAAATGGTTTTTAGTGTCGACATCATTACAATGTCCCAGAAAACTGTTGGAACTTGCATCATTATCTCTACTTGGAGAAAGCAGGAAGAAAGCAGAAGAAACAATAAAATGTGTGTGTACACTGGGTGTTATATGGAAACCAATTTGACAATAAACAATTATTTTAAATAATTGTTTAAAATATTAATAATATTGATTTAAATAATAATATTAATAATAATGCTTTAAAGACTATTTCTAAAGGTCCCATTAAACTACTTTTACTTATATGTCACTAGACAGAAGCAGTCCCAAGATGACATCTAATGGCAAGAGAGACTGAGAAGTATATAATTTGGAACATTGCCACATTCTACAGAACCGATTATTATTGGCAAGGATGAAGACATGAAAGGGCTATTGTGTAGGCAAGTAAAAGTTTCTGCCAAAGTCTTTCATGGAGTTTTATTACATTTTTATTTTACAAGTATTTTTTATTTTACCCACACCTATTGTTTTCTTAACATATTATCATAGGATTAGGCTCTAGCTTTTAATAAATCACCGAGGTTAAGAATAAATCACCTGAGTGCTAGTCTCTACTCTGTCATAAACACTTTATGCAATTTTATGAGGTTATTTTATGACCCTGGGCTTCAATCTATTTAATTTGAAATATCTAGGTTTCAAAATTTAATCAATTATAATGTAATTTTACTGTATTTTATATCTTTTCCTAGCAATGATATATGCAAAAGAATTGCATATTGGTAGGTGTTTTTCTAAAACACACCACAACTTTAATTCTAGATGTTAATCTACCAATGTAAAATTAAAAATCATAATATTATACATGCTTAATTTCAACTTATCCTAAATAGTTGATAATTCTCCTAAAGTTTCATTTTCATTGTGATGTTCTTATTCTGAAACCAAACTGAATTTTATTAGTTATCTTAATAAGTGATCAGTAAATTCATATACTTATCCATTTTTCAATAATCGCTTAGCACTTATGTGACTGCTATTGTTTTAAGTGCTTATAATACGTAGTAAGAAAGTAACACATAAATTCATGTCCCTTGTTAGAGTATGGTCTATCGGGTAAAAATAGGAAAAATATATATACATATAGGACAAGGAAGATGGTTGCATGAAAGCATATATTTAAGGGAATAACCATGTTTAGTAGATGTGGATTGGGGTGCCAATTTGCTATCCACATAAAGATGGTCGAAGGAGGCAGGCTGTGTGCTGACAGCAGAAAGCTCGATGCAGAGTTCAAACTCATGAACCATGAGATCATGATCTGAGTTGAAGTAGGACGCTTAGCCAACTAAACCACCTGGACCCCCAAATCTTTTGGCTCTCTTGATACTCTCTCTTCAGTCACACCACTGAGGATCTCTTTTATTTCTTAGACCTACAGCATTATTTGTTTTATTTTTCATAGGAAATAATACCAAACTTTGAAGTCTTTGTTGTTTTCTCCTACCTACTCTCACTAATATCTATTTTTATTAATTTTTTTACCATTTAAATCATTTTTAAGTGTATAGTTTGGTGGCATTAAGTACATTCACATTGTTGTGTGACCATCCTCAGCCTGTCTCTAAAACATTTCATTTTTCCAAACCAGAAATTCTGTCCCCATGAAACACTAGCTCTCCATCTCTCTCCTTCCACCACTATGCCCCCTGGCCTCCAGCCCCTGGAAGCCACCTTTCTACTTTCTGCCTCTATGAATTCTATGCTCTAAGTTTTTTATATAAGGGGAATCATACAATATTTCTTCTTTTGTGACTGGCTTATGTTAAGGTTCACTTATGTTGTACCATGTGTCAAAGTTCCCTTCCTATTTCAGCATGAACAATATTCCATTGTATGCATATAGCACATTTAGTTCAACCAGTCTCCTGTGGATGGGCAGTTTGGTCTGTGAATGTAAATGTGAAAGTCAGCAGTGAGTTGTAATGGTAAACAAACCCTCCTGTCTTAAATATGTAAGAGTGATACTAGGAAGAGTTAGGAGGACAGCTTCTAAATATTTGTTGGATGAATCAATAAATGGCATGAATTATTTTAAAAAAGATTGTGGAAAGACCCATTGGGTATATGAATCTGAAGTTCAGAGGCAAAACTTAGTTTGGAGATAGAACTTTAGAAGTCTTCAATATATTGATGATATTTAAAGTCATGGAACTGAGTAAAGTCACTTATGCAGTTAGTATCCCAAAATGGAATAGAGAATTCAAGGTGACACAACATTAACAACCATGACCTAGTTCCCATGACAGGAGAATCCGGCCAAGCACATTGAAAAAAAAACAAACGATCATAGTTAACGGAGGGAAACAAAGCAGTTCTTCTGGAAAGTGTGTAAGTGAGAGAGTGTCCAGTAGAAATATACGTGGTCTTCTCTTCCAAATGCTGCTTAATTGTGTATAAGGTGAAGCCTGGGAAATGGCCACTAGATTGAACAGAGTGGAGGGCAATGGGGGTCTTGATAGAAGCAGTTTCAAGAAATGGAGAGACAAAGCCAGACTGAAGTGAGTTTAAGAGATAATAGGAGAAAGAATGCTTGAATGGCTCAGTCAGTTGGCAACCATCTCTTGATTTCAGCTCAAGTCATGATCTCATAGTTTGTGAGTTTGAGCCCCATATCGGGTGCTTGGCTGAAACGTGGAGCCTGCTTGGGATTCTCTCTCTCTCTCTCTCTCTCTCTCTCTCTCTCTCTCAAAATAAAATAAATAAATTAAAAAGAGAGAGAGAGAGGGATAATAGAAGAAAAGAAATTGAGCCTTTTACAGACAGACCAGTCTTTCAAGAAAATTTACTGTGAGAAGATTCGTGTAATTAGCAATACCTGGAAACGACGTCAAGGTTTGGTTTGTTTAAAAAAAGAAAGAAAGAAAGAAGACAATATGGCATGTTGATGACAAATAGAGAAAGGAACAAAATAACTGAGAAAGGAAGAAAGAAGACAGGTACTTGGATGGTGGTCATGCGCAAGCTGGAGGGAATGAGGCTTAGGAGGCTCTTGGAAAGGAAGGTTTTTGTTTGAATACAGATGATTGACAGTTATTTTGTTATGTCATAGAACTGGGATAGAGAGAGGTGTCAAGTATGACATATCACTAGCTTATGTAACATAAAAAAGCTGTTTCTTTTACTAAGGTGTGAAATAGTTGAAGTTTTATTCTGAATGTATAATGAATGCATTTATTATGAATGTAATGCCTTTGGGATATTAAAGTGCATATATCCAGTAATTACCTGTATATATATATTCAATTATGCAAATATAAATATGATCTACAGTTACAGATGTGTTATTTTTCTGTGAATGGCTATTAAAGACAGGACATCAACTGGCTAGTCTTAGAACACATCAGGAATTGGCAAGAGAGCTTTACTTTAAGCCTAGCTGTCTCATGCACTATATATATTCTCTGTGAAAATTTCTCTGTAATAATGTCAAAGCTATCTTACATAATTTTATGTTAATCAGTCTTACATTTATTTTTCTTTATTATTATTTTATTATTTTCTTTAATTTTATCAATACTATCATTGCCTACTTCATTCATACTTAGAATACTTCATATAGTATTCTAAGAAAAATATTTTCTCAAAATTTTATTTGTAAATATCTCTGTTTATGTTATCTTTACTATATCTTAAATGGGTTTTTAAAGTTGTTTTTAATGTTTATTTAGTTTTGAGAGAGAGACAGAGACAGAGCAGAGAATGAGTAGGGGAGGGGAAGGGAGAGAGGGAGACACAGAATCTGAAGCAGGCTCCAGGCTCTGAGCTGTCAGCACAGAGCCCAGTGCAGGGCTCGAATTCATGGACTGAAAGATCATGACCTGAATGAAAGTCAGATGCTTTACTGACTGAGCCACCCAGGCATCCATGAAATAGATTGTTTTAACTAATCTACTTATTAAAAAATAATATTAACAATACCTTGAATACCTTAAATACCTTTATTCAATATGCAGATTTTTGGTTACTTTTATTAAGTTTCCTTTTACTTTTGTAAATTTTATTTTTTTGTAAAACATACCTTTATGTTGACTACTTTTCTCCTCTTTCAACTATCATCTTATTGTTACACTAAATCACTCCAGTTATGAGTGTTAAAACTTTTTGTTAGATTTAGAAGATGGAATTTTCCAATACATTGATGAATGCTGCCTTGATTCAGAGAAGATAAATATTATCTGAGATAGAGGGAAAAAGGCTTTTTTTAATATCTTTTAATATTCTCGCATGTAGAATCTCCCACAAGTTTTACTACCTTTGAAAAGTCATAAGAGAACCTTTACTAAAGGAAATAAAGCATGCAGAACTTTCTGAAAGACGTTTCCTTTAGTTGTAATATATAGTGATGTATTAGGCTTTAGCCGTAAGTTTCTTATGAACATATTAGTTTGAAAGGCTAGAGTCTCTTTGAGAAATGCAACATATTAATTCTGAAATAATTCTTTAATGCAGACATTATATCCAGAGGACACAATACTTGAGGATGTTTGATATATATTGAATAAAATAATTTTTGAAAAGATGTTACGTGGTAAATGGTAAAGCTGCGTAGTCACATAGGGTTCCATTAACCAGGACTGGGTCCAGATCAGTGATGCACGTTGGCCTGAGTGGGCTGATGTATGTATCTCACTTTGTTCTGAATATAATATGCATAAATTAATACAAATTAGAAATTTTAGAAAGACCTAAAATATACTCTTAGGAATACATTTATACCTGTCTCATAAATTAATTTCATTATCAGACTATTAGCAATATGTATTATTTTTAAATTCAGGTACACATATATTACAGTTCTTAAATATAGACACTGAAATATTTCAGCATAATTTCATAACTATCTTAAAAAGGCTGACTATGGAAGATTTAGAGACTAAGATCCAACATTTCAGAGGCTCTTTTCCTAAGAGTCATGCAAATATATAATATGTCAAAATCTAAGTTCAGTTTGGATAAATGCTTGTGGAGAAATATTAACTTCAAAACTATTTTTTAATGAGTAAGAATATATTGGCTGTGTGAAGTTGGTCATTTAAATAATTTGGCTATTGCCTCTATAAGAGTCACAGGTTTTGGACCATAGTCTTATGAGGGATAAAAGGGTTAAAAATACTAAATTTTGATGCATGGGATGAAGGAACATTAGAATGCTGGAATTATCGCAGACGGAGCCAAGGCCAGAAGAACATTTTAATAAGCTCACTTATTTTCCGTTTGGAAACAGAAAAAACAAAAATTAATGCTGTAGATGGATTATCTTCCCCAGCTCTTGCTATCTATACTACAGTTACGTGGCTCTGGGATGCATCTTGACACAGAAAATTGGGGCTTGATTATGTGACTTACTTTGACTAAAGTAATATGGTTGTACAGTTCCAGCTGAGCCTTTGGAACAGGGAAAAAATTGCCAGGTCTCCGGAACTTGCCGAGTGAGGAGTACGCCCGGTGCAGGCATTGCTCCTCCCGCCCAGCACCCAGAATGAAGACATGTGGGGCATAAGAAACTCATAAGGACTCATAAGAAATCAGTAAAGAGAATAGCCTGGTAGAAATGGATAAATTCCTAGTAACATATAACATACCAAGGCTGCATCATGAAGAAATAGAAAACCTGAACAGATGAATAATTAGTAAGAAGACTGGATCACAATTTCTTTCAAAGTCTCAACTCTACTCTTGAGCACCTTTTTAGCCAACGGTCCTCAATTTCCAAAAGTGCTGTGAATTATATTTCTAGAAGTTATTGCCTAGTTATTAATTTTATGATAATTAATGACTCTTGTACTCACATTTTTATAGTTTATTTTTAATGGGAATCTTAAATGGTGTTAAATGTATATTTTTATTAAATGTTAAACTATGTTGATTTTATTTCTAAGAGACTTAAACCATATTATGAAGTCTATCATCAATGGTTTTATTTCCTTGCATGACAAGCCTCACCCTAAACACAAGAAAACAAAAAATACTTTTAGTTCATATTGACCATATTTACAAATAGGAAGGAAAAAACTTTTGACATTTTTTTCATACACAAGAATTCAATGTTATGCTCTCAAAATGCTTCTGTAAAATCCTGTTCTCTTTTCTGAGAAGCAGTTTCTCCTGTTTCAGTTGAAATTCCTAGAGGTATGCTATAATATTATGAATTAGAGAATCTTCCAGGGCACCTGGGTGGCTCAGTTGGTTAAGCATCCGGCTTCAGCACAGGTCATGATCTCACGGTTCATGGCTTCAAGCCCTGCATCAGGCTCTGTGCTGACGGCTAGCTCAGAGCCTGGAGCCTGCTTCAGATTCTGTGTCTCCCTCTCTCTCTGGCCCTCCTCTGCTCATGCAGTCTCTGTCTCTCAAAAATAAATAAAAACATAAAAAAATTTAAAAAAGAAAATCTCCCAAAATGACCTGAAATTTCCAAAACATATTTTGCATTTGCAGTTTTTATTTTGGTAAAAGACAATTGTGACCTCAATATTAATGTTTCTTCTAAGGTTGGCAAATATTGAGACAATTGATTTTACATATTTTTTATAAATTTAAAGTGTCATGTCTCAATAATATACATGAACTGTATTTCAGGCAAGTAATTTTTTAAAAGAAGATGGATGTGTTTGACATGCTAATGTTATCTCTACATAACAATGGCAGTAAGTGAGGTTTATTTTCACAGTATCATATATAAATGACTTAAGCAGTAACACAATTTATTACTTATATACCAAGCATTATGGAGTCATGAGAGTTCAAATAAATTATTTTTTTCTAAGAGGGCTGATTCTGGAAATCCCAGGGAGGACTTCACATACATGTCTGCTGGAAGCCATTTCTGAAGTAAGGCCAGTTTGCAAAGTTGGGGCCTCCCTCTGTCAGATGGGGACCCGACATCTACACCTACTCATTTTTGCTTGAGCACCAACTCCCAAGGCACCTGGCTGACTGGTATCAGACCTTGTGAAGGAACTTATAGGAGTTTCTTCTTTTGCGATTATAGGAGCAAATATTACATTTCCCAAGAAACCTGTGTTTTTCTTCCTCGCTGGAGAAAACAGGCTATTGACCCCTGCTCACAAAAGAACTAACTCTTGCCTTTCTTATGCTAAAAACATTGCCATGTATTTGAATGCTAAAGATCCCTTCCTTTCCCATGTGATAAGCATCTAGTCACCTACTTCAATCACTATTGATAAAGATTATGCATGAGTCTTCTATCAATCTATGTTCTGAAAATTTTTACATACCAAAGAATTTGTAATCAGAAATCATTGTCTAAGGCAATTGCCACTTCTGTTTTGTACCCCATACATTTTTTCAATAAATAAAGCTGACTCTCTGGTCAGTGCAGAGATGCTTGCCTGGTGAGCAGAAAGAAACTGAGGCTCTCTCACTCCCTTTTGCTGATACCGTCCATCCTTCTGGGAGCCCTGGACCTGCTGGAGCTGGACTCCAGCACATGGCTTTGGCAAGTATTAATTGATTGAATTAGACTAATTCCCATTTGCCTCTGTAGCTAGTGGAAAGAGAGATTATTTTGGTGGTCTAGACCTAAACATCTTTTAAAAGTATAAACTAAATTAGTAGATTAAATTTTTCCCAGTACTAGAATTACACTCTTTTGAATGAAAAAAATTGGTAATGTTGAGGTAGAAATATATGTGTGTATTTTTCCCACCACAGGCTATAAACTCCTATATACTCTTTCTTACTAGTCTCAAGCATAATCATGGATGTAAGATTTTAATCTTCAATGTAAAAGCAAAATTTCACTCCTTCTATTTTTGCAATTAACAAGTGTCTAATAAATTTCAGAGACCATCATGTTATTTGCTATAAACATTTTAATTTTAATTGAATGGCTGACTAAAAATATAAATACTTCATTATTAAAGTAATTTTTATAAAAAAAGATTTTGTTTCAGAAAAAATGTTTGGTGTGATCTCATCAAAATATAATTTTATTTTACCACCTACTTTATTTTCTGGAAATTAATAGAGAAACAACTTCTACAGCTGTAAGTGAAAGACACAGACAGTTAAACAGTGCACTAAAATTAACTCTTGTGGATAAATATGAGCTTTTCTCTTCCAAGTATGAAAGATATATGTTAAGTGGAAAAAATAAGACATATAAACAAAAATAGAACCTTGAAACTGCATTTATAAAATTATTGAGGAGTAGTGGCACTGAGTTGTATAGGTCTGTTATCCTAAATCTGTGTTAGTGATTATTCTGATTTTTTTTATTGTTAATTTTGGTCATTTGCTGCTATGCAATATTCTCAGTGAATAAAATGAAAGCTACTTGACAATTTTCAACAAGATAAGAGACTACTTTTTTCTTTATTGATTTTTAGGCTGGAAATAATTTCTTTATTGTCAGATTACAAACACATAGATATGCATATAGGTACACACATATATATGTGATATGTACTATTTCTTTAGAATATATGTAATTTTTATTTCTTTAGTACATATTTTTAATAATATATTTTGACCACATGAAACATATTGGACTCTAAGCTAGGTATTTCAGATATAAGGTTAAGTGGGATATATAAGACCACTGGCGCCCAATGGATTAAAGAAAAAGGTGAGGCATAAATAAGTAGCCAGAACATTACAGGGTATTATGCACAATATTTCATATGACAAATACAGGGTTCCTTGTGAGTGCTAACAGCAGATTTAGAAGGCTTTCCAGAAAAATCTGAGGCTGAAATGAGGAAGCGGCAGTCTTTTGAGGTATGGGAGAAGGAATAAAAGAGCATGCTATATGAATGAAACAGTGTATGTAAAACCCGTGATGTCATGCAAAACATGTTATATTTAAGGATCTAGAAAACTTTCTTTATAGCTTGAAATAGAGTTTGAGTAAGGGTGTGGCCAGATATAAGTGTATATGCAAAAGGATCCGTGCTCTGGGACATTAACAATTTTGTCATGGAGTTTATCCTAAAATTAAAAGAAATAAGGAATCATAAGTGCATCTCAGAAAGACTATTCTAATTGCAGTGTAACACTGAATGGATGAACACAAAAGAGAGGAAGGAAAACTGTTTAAGAATATATGTGAATAACCCAAGAAATAAATCATAACTTTCTCTGGTTGGCAATGGCAATGAAGATAGAAAATAGTAGAGGTGGTCAACAGATGTCTGGAGGATAAACTAACAGAAATTGGAATTAGCTGAATATACACTGGCTTGGGGTTATGGAGGAATGAAGGATGTGTTCAAAGTTACTGGCTTGTGCATCTAAATTAATGAAAAATAAATTATGAGGTAAGAAACACTGAAACACAAACTACTTTTGTGGAAGACACGGATGTGGCTTTACTTTTCTTCATGGTTTGTTAATTGAATGTGGGTGGGTAAAAACTATACTAAATGCTTTCATTTATCTGAAATACTAAGAAAAGATATTAGGTATAAAATTTATAAGGGATAATATTTTTTAAAGCCTGAAATCATAACACCCAAGAGTTAAAAAATAAAAACAATAAACTTAAAATATGTGGGGCATTTTATACAGATGCACCATGGTAAAATATGTATCTCCAAAAAGACTTCAACTTTACACAATTCGATATGAAGGAAAACAGCAGTTCTAAAACCAACATTTGCCTGGGGACCAAATCCACAAGAGATGTTGAGCTATTGTTATAAATATTTAGAATGAGAAGGAAGAAGGACTGAGGAGTAAACAATGAAAATTAGCATTCTAGAAATATCTTAGTTGGCATCATCATAGCTTGAGTAGTCATTACTCCTGGAAACTTTTTCTTTTCCTCCTATGGCATCAGTAACAATACAATCTAATGATATTTTTTCTATCCTATCTCTATATTCAGAAAAATGCAACTCAATATTTTATAGCTTACAGATTCATATATGAAGATAGTACTATAGAATATAAATTGATTATTATTAGCAGCAATGTTTCAATCATTTGCTTTTTGTATTCAAATGACAGTTTTTAATGAATCTATGTAATTGTTTGTACTTTTATTCCATTTCTTTGATTTCTTATTATGTGACATTTAATACACATGCTATTCTTTTGAAAGATCATTGTAGTACATTAGAATATTGAAAATCCAAGGTGGTTAATTTTATGCCATGAAAACCTAGATAGAAATTACAACCATTATTATTCTGATATACAGAAGTTGATCTGGAATAGCATGGGGAGTTGAAATTATTGTCATGTTGCTCACTGACTGAATATGCCAAAACAAATTATGATAAAAGTTTTATTAAAATTAAATTGCACTTTGGTGTTTTTAGTAGTAGGATTACATTAATGAAGTTGTTTTATTTAGGAAATTGAAAATGAACGGATTGAAAGAGTAATAATCAGAATCACTGGAGGCCAGGTTTATTCTTGGCTACAAAATTCCTATGTGTTAAAAATTAAATTTTGAGTGTAATAATATGTTTAGATAGTTGAAGACATCCATATCAATATCAATACCATTATAGATATAGACAAAGCTACACCATTAAAATATGTCATTTACAAGGGACTCTGAGTTTAGAAATTGAACTGCAATAAAACCAACATCTATAAAAGAAAAAAGTATAAACAAAAAACATAATATATGATACATTATCAATTTATTATGCCTATTTATAAGGATCTTCCACTGAAGGAGGAGATTTGCTTTGTTATCATACTTTTACTTTTAGGTATCCCTAAACTTTCTATTGCACAAATAATATGGGAAACACAGCAATTTTTTTATGTCCTAATGGATGCTTTTGAAAGATTAAAGAATAAAATACAAAGAAGGCAGAAGCAATGAAATTCACCTAACTATACCAGCACAAACATCTGGAAGTTAGAAAGCAATACTGAAGGCAGGGACGAAACAGTGATTGATATCCTTGTTGGAAAGATGGATGAGATCAGTCTGACAGTTTCTGTCTAAAATTGAATTTCCTGCTGCTCAAGCAACTTAATTTCATTTATGTTGTTCTTTTTTTTTGTTTTTAATACTTTGACTCTACAGAAAGTACTTCAAAAGGTGGCTTTATCTCTGTAGGTTTGTAATTAAAATATGAATGTTCAGAAACAATTTTTTCCTTGAGTAATATTGTGTTGTTTCCTTTGTCTTCCTATTTGGAAAGAAGGATGCTTTATATTCTTCGCTTAGTGTCAATATATCCAGTATATGACTTAGGTTGAAAACACAACCGACATGCATCTGTCTCTGAAGTTGTCATTTGTCTTTCTTGCCTGTATTTTCAATGCAGGTATCTCCTGAGAAGACTAAGTGACATAATAGGAAATCAGCAGGAAATCTAAGCTCCATGTTCTACATGTTAATGCATCAAACATGCCAACATTAAGATGAGGAATGATTTCCTGGTAGGAAAATTAGAATATGTTTTCAAAAGGAAAGCAGACCTGTGTGAATTATATTTCTTGCTTAGAGACCAAATGCAAAAATTAAATTGTGTTGTTAATGTACTTTCCACAGAGACATACAAATCTACTTTCTGTTATCATAGCATAATAATATAGATTGTTAATGAATTTTTCTTTGCTTATCTTTTCCAATCCTGTGGGATGTCGTAAGTTGAAAATTACACCCTGATTAGTGAAAGAAACAGTGTTAAGGACTAAGAAGTGCTTTCAGAATCTATATAATTAAATTATCGCAAACCAAGAGGTAAGCACTAGAGGGAATATTTACATTATATATATATATATATATATATATATATATATATATATATATATATATATATTTGGGTTTCATGAAAAATAAGTTGGCATAAAGAAAGTATAAAGCAATATTTGACCTATAAAGTTATGCACTTAAGATTGGCCATATGAGTATATATTTTTGAGTATTACTATTAAAAACAATAAAATATAAGGAATAATCTTTGAAAGGTTTCCAAAGTTGTATTTGTTAGTTAAATAGGTGTTTATTCAGTGCCAAACATGTTCACCTCTGTTATAGTGAGGTTTACAAGAGAGTCAAGTCCATTACCTGCAAGAACATTGCTTAGCCTCTTTAATTTTGGTCTGATTAGTGTATCCTCATTAACATGGTTGGAGGGGGTCGGTTTGAGGCAGCAACTTAACAATAAAAATGAACAAAATTAAGGAAAGCTTAACTGATAGTAAAATAAGGGGGCAAAGGGGAGAAAAGTATGATTTCCAGATATGTGTTCTCTACATCTGGAGGAGATTATGCAATTTGCTGAGATTAAGAAAATGAGTAGGGACGAAAATTTGGAATATTGGAATCAAAATTCTCATTGAGATATGCTAAATTCCATGTCTTTGCTAAATATTAAAGGAGAACCCCAGACCCAAAGACAATTGACCATTTAATCAAAGGACTGACCCAGTTATGGTCTGTTCTGTCAGGAATAAATACGCTTCCTATCCTTGCGGGTCTGTTTGGAATATGGATAACATATTTAAGCTAATTGGATTCCTGTCCCCCATCCAGCGTACTCATTTCTCAGCTGTTATAAATCTTGCCTGCCAAGGTCTCACACTGTCTTTTTTGGAAAATTGCCCTCATCAGCTCTAGAGAGGAATGATACTATGTCACAGGGGTTCAAGACCAATAGCTTACAGGAGGGTGGGATAAAGAAGCCTAATGGTCGACTTTAAGGTCGGACTACCTCCTTGGTGTAAATCACGCTCCTCTGTGCCTGTGGCACCAAGCTGAAGCCACTCTCTGGCACAGACCACATCCTAGCCTAGCCTCTTCTTTCTTCCCTGTCTTGCTTCTGTCAGCAGTCTTCTCCTGAAAGTTCTTCTTTGAAGCAAGACTCTCACAGAGAGCACAGCTCAGGCCCCACTTCTAAGGAAACTGATTTAAAATGCTAGTGTAGGAGCATCTCAGTGGCTCAGTAGGTTGAGAATCCTTCTTCAGCTCAGGTCATGATCTCACTGCCTTGCTCATGGGTTCAAGTCCTTCATTGGGCTCTGTGCTGACAGCTTGGATCTTGGAGCCTGCTTTGGATTCTTTCTCTATCTCTTTGCACCTCCCTGCTCACTCTATATCTCTGTCTCTCAAATATAAAATAAAAAAAATTTAAAAAGAAGCTAGTGTAATCCAATTGTTGTGAAAGAAACAACAGGATAATGGGCTTCTAAGACTGAGCTATAACCTGAACTATAAACAAATCAGCAAATAATGCTCTAGATTCTTGGAGGTGTGCTTGCTAAGGCATCCCGATGCTTAAGACTTCACCATGTAGATTCTATAGCTTACTTTTTTTTTTTAGTTTATTATACTTCCTTCTGCAATTCTTTATCTAAAAGATTCCAAATACACCAATGCCCCTTGCACTATGTAAGACACTAAGGCACATAATATATGATTCAAAATAGTGTCCTCAAAAGCAGTATCATCCCTTGTTCCTATAAATGTGATTTCATTGAGCAAGCAAAACTCATTTTTGGAATTTTTAGAATATTATTTAATTCAATATTTTTTCTATAATTTGTACTTGGAGAAATAATTAATGAAACTCAGTTATAAACACTTGATTCCTGTTAAGAATTTAATCCTACACATTTCCTGGCTCTTTTATTTGCTATATTTAGTGCATTTTCATGAACTGAATATTTATCATGAACTTAAAAAAAAAACAAAAGTGGATCAAAATTTGTGATTCTCAACATTCCTTTTCTCAGTTTATGTAACACTCCTTGCAGTTATTTGGGGATAGAGGTGGTGGTATATAACCACTTTTGTAACTACAACTTCATATTGGGAGACTGTGCTTTTCCTTTCTTCTTTTCTTTCTTTCTTTTTTTTTTTTTTTACGTTCTCAATTAAATTGAGAAATTACAAAGCAGCAAAACGTTGCAGCTAATCTGCTGGGAAAAAATTATATGCATATAAAGTAAAATATACTGCCTTTTTCATGAAGAGTGTGTGAGCTATTTGAAAATTTTATGCCATTAGCACTTTCAATATGTCATTAACCTAGAAAATAAGAAGGAGTAATGAAAGTCATTAAAAGCAGTTGAGTGTCCTGCTGTAGCCTGGCCAATAAGAGCATCAAGAATGAGAAACCGAGCAAGACATTCTATTACATTACAATGTGGCAGAGCTGTGTCTAAAAGGGAGAGTATCTAATATCTATCTATCTGTCTACACATATTTTTAAAAAAGTTATCTGCTTCCGTATTTTTTTCTGTATACAGGACAAAATAAGGTATTTAAATCTTAGGCGGGATTACCAAGTGCCAGTCATAAAAATGTCAGCTAACTCTAATGTAAAGGTCATTATTCTTAATTTTAGGCACTGAGAACATCACACTCTATATATCTTCTTAAAACTTACCTTGCACAACCTTCTAGAATACTATGCTTAGGGGAGGTTTGATTTTAAAAGAACAGTCATGAACAAAGATACTGAGAAGGACAAGCATACTATAATAACTTGTATTCTGGCTGCAAAATTTATGGACTATTTATTGTGTTATAAGACAAGTCAATTTTTTTTCCTTTTCCTTGTAAGTACTTCCAACTACTTTTTTTTTAGCCAAAATTATTTTTCTTACAGATTGCCTATGGATACACTTCAGCCATGACAATCTCACAAAACTTTCAGAATTGGCAGATTTTAAACTGACTTTGATATAAACCAGATTCTGTACTGTGCCTATAAGTGTATCAGCTTTATTATGGATGGTAGACTGAAAGGAGATTAAAGACTAACACTAAATTCCTTAGTACATTTCAGAATAAATTCTTAGAAATTAATGATCTTTTTTTTTTTTTTTTTTGGTTCTGATATCTAATGCAATAGTTAGGGCAAATACTTGGAGAAATTTATAAGGCAGAGACAAAGAAAACAAAACTGAACAGGGACAAGGCTTTTAGGTGAGGAGAATTCAAAAACAGATATGGGATTAATCTGAGAGAGCTACCCTGGATATAAATTATTATAGTTATTTTATATATTAAATTTCTCTCTATATAAAGAGATTTGTTATATATAAAGAAATGTATTATAAGAAATTGGCTCACAAAGTACCTGGCTGACTCAGGCAGTAGAGCATATGCCTCTTGGTCTGAGGGTCATGAATTCAAGCCACACATTGGGTATAGAGCCCACAAAAGAAAGAGAGAGAGAGAGAGAGAGAGAGAGAGAGAGAGAGAGAGAGAGAGAGAGAAGGATAGAAGAGGAAAGGAAGAAAGGAAAGAAAAGAAGAAAGAGAAGGAAGGAAGGAAGGAAGGAAGGAAGGAAAGAAAGAAAGAAAGAAAGAAAGAAAGAAAGAAAGAGAGAAAGAGAGAAAGGAAGAAAGGGAGAAAGAAAAAAAATTAGCTTACAAGATTATGAACGTTGGCAAGTCCTAAGATTTGTAGAATGAGTTAGGAAGCTGGACTGAGGAAAGTTGACGGTTTAGTTCCAATATGAGTCTGAAGACCTGATTAAATGTAGAAACAAGAACCAACCAAACAAAGAACTCACAGAAACAGAGTAATGTTTGACCAAACCTCTGAGTACCTCATGACTCAGTCAAGGTGATACATACAATTAATCATTACAAGCAAACCCTTGTCAACTTGGCACCCAAATGCCTCTCTTAAATCAGATTAATCTCCAAACGAAGTCAATAACAAGGTTTTAAACCTGCCTAGAAGAAACAGCTATTCTGTGAACAACCAAAACATACTACCTTTCCCCCCCAACAAGGAGGGATAGTCCTTGAGTGATGATGACACAAACCTTCATTCCACAAAGGTCTGGATATTAATCTTGCCTAAATGGGTCCACCATTGATCTCGATCTCAGAGCATGGTAGGAATAAGCAATGTCCTAAGGAATCTCCTACATTAACAGTCCAATTTCCCCTTGCTAGTCAGGATCAAGCACAACACAGTAACTCCTTTCTTTGTCTGTTGATTCAGAAACCAGAATGGCCAGTGACAGTCATAACATCCAATTCATGGAAACACTGTTGTGTCTCTTGATGTAAGAATTCCTTCCTGCTGGCTCTAGGCCAACAGAGCATAACGATGTGCAAACAAGGAGCAAAAGTTTTGCTAACACATTACTAGGAGTAATATTGGATGCTGTCAGTATGATTTCCATTTTTTGATTCCTGGACTCATGAATATGGCTATGAGAGAAACAGCACCGTTTATTGGAAACTGATTGAGAGCATTTACAGTTGTATGTAGAACCTCCCTCATCCTTGCAAGATAAGTTACTAGTAACTTTCCCACTGTAGTGGGAAAAATGTGGTGTTTTACGTAACAAAAGTTCTAGCATGATTTTGCAGAGTGAATAAAATATCTATAAAATAAGACTATAGGTATAATTGGTACCAAATAATTTCGGGGATTTTTTTGGGTTCTTTTTGCAACTAGAAACTATTTGAAGGTTGATTACTAGTCAATGACATGACCTGGATTATGTTTCCCATGGTGCATTTTGGTTGTTATATAAAAAATAGACTTTAGTATTCCAATATTAGAAGGAAAGATATCAGTTTGGCTACAAGCACCATACTCCATGTGATATGTGATTATTGGCTTATGGCATTATTGTGCCGAACATGGAAAGAATGAGAAAAACTTTAGTTATTTAAAGGTGGAATGGCTTACAGACTTGAAGAGAAAAATAAGGGAAAGAGAAAGTATTTTTTCTAAAAATTATATCATCTGAATCAATGAAAATTATGTTCAACAATAATAAGTGAGAGGCTAAGTAACAGTGGCTTAGAAGATAGCAGCTTATTTCTTTCTCATGTAAACTTCGGAAATAAATTCAAGTTTATGTTTTACATAGTTCCTAGGAACCATGGTAGTTTACAGCTACCTGAACTCTGCTATTTTAAGACCTTTCTTTTATCTTCATTATCTAAGGTGACAATATTTTCATTACAGAAAGCAATGTGAATGGGGAAGAAGGTGAAGGAGAAGGAAGAAGAAGTTAGAGGAGGAGAGGGAGGAAGAGAAGAAGAGGGGAGAGAAAGGAAGGGAGAGGGGAGAGGGAGAAGAAGGGAAAGAAGAACGAGGAGGAGGAGATGAAGAAGAAGAAGAAGAAGAAGAAGAAGAAGAAGAAGAAGAAGAAGAAGAAGAAGAAGAAGAAGAAGAAGAAGAAGAAAGAAGAAGAAGGAGAAGAAGAAGAAGAAAAGAAGAAGAAGAAGAAGAAGAAGAAGAAGAAGAAGAAGAAGAAGAAGAAGAAGAAGAAGAAGAAGAAGAAGAAGAAGAAGAAGAAGAAGAAAAGAAGAAGAAGAAGAAGAAAAGAAGAAGAAGAAGAAGAACAACAACAACAACAAAAACAACAGCAACAACAACAGCAGCAGGGACACACCCCAGCAGTTAATTAAAGTTCTTAGAAACTTCCATACAAGACTTCAACTTACAGCTCAATAGAATTTATATTATATATATATTTTTTAAATGCTTATTTTTTGAGAGAGTGAGAGAAAGCAGGAGAGAGACTGAGAAAGGGAGAGACAGAGAATCCAAAGCAGGAACTGTGCTGTCAGTGCAGAGACTGACACAGGACTCAAACTCACCCTCACATACCATGAGATCATGATCTGAGCTGAATCAAGAGTCAGTTGCTGAATAGACTGCACCATCCAGACACCTCTCAATAGAAATAGTTTAGACACATGGCCACGTGTAGCTAATACTTATTTTTGCTGCCACTATGACTAGCTAAAATTTCGTTAGATAGGAAGACATGGAGAGCAGATGCTATATTCAAAAAGGAGGTTTAGTAAAACACTTGATCACAGGTAATTAATTTTACTCAGCCATGAATATTGGCACATAGATTGCCAGACAATTTAAATCTATATAATTAGGATCCTAATCTGAGATTATATAATATGCTAGCAAAAGTCAGTCTCTTAATCTCGTATCTGAGTATTATAACATACATACACACACACACACACACACACACACACACACACAGAAACTTTTCCTAGACGTGTCTAAGAATCAGAGTTGAAAAATCTCTTGGAAATCAGCTCCCCCAATTTGTAAGAACTAGAAAAGAAGGATCCACATGCCTCAAATTAGTCAGCTAACTAGTGAAATATCAGACACCAGCGCACATCTCCTGAATCCTAATCAAATCTCTTCTACTCCAAAAGAGTACAGAACAGCTTTCTCTGGGTGTAAAAATAATTTTAAAAACTGGAAAAATTGACTTAAAGTAAGAATAATTAATATTTCATTTACAGTTTAAGAGCTAAATCTATTTTCTATTTCACAAATGTATATTTTCATTATTTTTATATAGCATGAACATTCGAAACTCTGATTGAAATAAATTGAAGATTTTTCTGAGTATTTTAATGCTCAAAAAAGAAGCTTGTATATGTGTGTGTGTGTGCGTGTGTGTGTATGTGTGTATGTGTGTGTAAACATATACCACATGTTCTTTATCCATTGATGTATCGATGGAAACTTGGGTTGCTTCCATAATTTAAGTATTGAAAACAGTGTTAGATAAACCTAAGGGTGCATGTATCTTTTTGAATTAATACTTTTCTATTATTTGGACAAATACCTAGTAGAGGAATTACTGGATAATATGTTAATTCCATGTTTAAGTTTTTGAGGAACCACTATACTGTATTCCACAGTGGCTGCTCCAGTTTGCTTATGTGCAATGGAATATTATTCAACCATTAAAAGAATGAAATCTTGTCATTTGCAACAACATGAATGGATCTTAGAGGATATAATGCTAAGTAAAATAAGACACTCAGAGATAGATGAATACCATATGACTTAACACACACAAGGAATTTAAGAAACAAAACAAATGAGCAAAGAATAAAAGAGACGAACAGACAAAACCCAGACTCTTAAATCGAACAAACTGGTAGATTTCAGAGGGGGCGAAAGGGGATTGGTGAAACAGGCAAAGAGCATTAAGAGCACCGAGTAATGTGTAGAATTGTTGAATTACTGTATTGTATACCTGAAAGATGCTGCATACATAATATAAGGCTATGTTTATTATACAGTGATCTAAAAACTTTTTTTAAAAAGCTATGTATGTTGATTGCATGATATACTATGAACAAGTTAATCTCTTTTTAAATTTCTTATACTTTAAACTTAATGTCAACATTGCTTTTTATCTCCATTTTATAATTTCCTTTTTACATGCTACAGAAACAGAATTAGAATTTTGAAAACTATGACTTTAACATGAATATGAATGAGAATATAAATAGAATTTTTTTATAGGAAAGTAGTTGATACAACAAATACTATATTTAGGACATCAACTGTACAGATGTGCAGAAGAATTAAATTTATGTTTTTTCAGCTAAATACCAACATAACATGACGACATCATACAAATTACTACTAACACATCAAAATTTCCATCACTGAATATATAAGTAATGATTAAACAAGCAGACAGCATCAATCTTCTTAATGTCAACATCTGTACAATGTTAAAAATATTTTAGATGTGAATTCTTGAAGGTACATATAGCTTTGCTGAGAGAAATGTGTTATAGAGTGTTATGTTTACTTGTTCGTGATCCTGCTCAGAATAGTGGATTATTTTCCTCTGGAATGACGACACAAATATATTTATTTTTATGCTTTATTTTCCTGTTGCTTGCTTCATTTGTCATTGGTATCCTATCACTAAAGTACAGAATGGGTCAAAAATTAGAAAAGGGAAAAATTTGTACATAGTAGCATCTAAACATATTTTTGGTCTTGATGATCTCTCTGGAGAATTTATCTTGGCTTTTGACATGTATTCCTCACAAAAAAGAGACAATACTAATTTAATGCTGTCCACAGAGATTTTCCCTTATTATAAAAATTATTTGATCACTACATTTTAAGCATATAGACTTTAAAAAGCATATTCAATTATTTATATAACATAGTAAATCTTTTAGTAGGTTCCCATGTTTAAGATATAAATACTGTATTATTTTGTGTGTGAACATTTTTTCATGGACTATTTTCTTTGTAGCAAATATTTAGCATTTTTGTTTGCATCATATTGCCTTTTTCCCCCCAGTAATACTGCTGAGACTCTGGAAACTATGGAAGAAAAACACAAATCAAGTGCTTTAGAAAACTGTGTAAATAGTATATTTTTAACAAGTCATTGTCTTTTTTCAAGTATTAATTTTCAGTTCAGTATATACTGCTTAAACTATTTCTTGTATGCTTTACCAGCAATGAGTAAAAAATTACTAAATAATGCATAGCATTTGAATTTTCTCTCAATTTATTATAAAAATAACCAAATAGAATGAATATATCATCTAGGAGGATTCAAACATTTACAAAATATTTTTTTTTATTTTTTTATTGTTTATTCATTTCTGAGAGACAGAGAGAGACAGCATGAGTGGGGGAGGGGCTAAGAGACAGGGAGACACAGAACCTGAAGCAGGCTCTGAGCTGTCAGCACAGAGCCTGTAACAGGGCTTGAGCTCAGAAACCATGAGATCATGACCTCAGCCAAAGTCGGACTCCTAACCTAAGTGAAAACGTTCAGTGTTTCAAAGTACTGAACTTCTACAAGTGAAGCAGCAACTCTGCATTTATATATATTTATATGCTTATATTCTGTTTTGTTCTACAAGACTGAGACTTATCTATTCTTATATGTTGCACTATATATGCTTCTCATACTTTTATGCATATTATTGGCTCTCAAAATTCACATGTTTGAGCTCTTCAATTCGACTTGGTTTGATGGACAATTTGCATATGGAAATGATATTTAAGACACCTGTTTGTTCAATATGAGTACAACATACATAACTTTATGCTCACAGAAATGTAAATATAATTATGTAATAGCAATTTCATACTATAAAACATCAGAGTGAACATTATTCCTCTTGTTGAGGGTCATTTTAAATTTTGCAATTAAAATTGCATAAACAAAAAACCATCTGAGTGACTTTGGCACCTGTGCCATAGAAGTAGAAAGTGGAAGAACAGAAGACATAGGGCAACCTGGAAGCTGATCTTGAGAAATTAATCTCAATTTCCTTATCTAAAAATAGACGCATGGGATAGTTGTGAGGTTTATAGGGGTTCAAACTATTACATTTAATTTAAATTACTTTCCATTTAAAACATGTTAAAATTTATTTCAAAATTCATGGCATAATTTGTCAAAATGATTTGACAGAATCAAATCAAAACACCAAAACACTCAAAATTTCCTGCTGAAATTAGAATATTTCTGCTGTAAAGGAAGATCATCAGACATTTTTAGAGTCTGTAAATCCTCTTTAAAGATTTGTATTTCCATATTTAAAGAACATCATGTCTCTACTTGTTTTTATTGTGGCTCAGGTCTAATTTATTCAATAGTATTTTAGTTTTGCTCAAATATCTTTAAAAACTCCCAATTACCTCCAGCATCAGTTTCCTTACAAAATTACTTTGCTTAAATTTAATAAAAATATTTCCCCCATACCTTGGCCTAGATAGATGATTTTGCTGCATTTTAAAGGCATCTGTTTTCCAATTATGAGCCCTAAGTGTCTGGCCACCTTATCTGCATCAAACAATTTATTTGTACCGTGCATATCTTTTTTTGGCAGGGATTTTGTATAGTTTTAAATCCTCATCTATGTGCTACAGATTTGCTTAATTTCACTCTAGACATTAGTTATCATAATTGAATTAATTAATCAGCCCTCTGATTTCAAGTATTTGCTCTGACATTTTACCTGACTTGTTGAAGAATATAGCTCCCCCCGGCCCCCCGCCATGATCTGGAATCCTTCTTCTAAACCTGTTTATGTAATTGATTGCTACACAATATCAATGCTCATTTATGCTAGTTTCCTGTAAATATTTGTGATTTTTTTCGTAATGTCTAATGTCAAATTATTGTAATCTTGACCTTCAGATTCAGATCACCTTTTTTTCCTAAGAACCCATGTCATAGGACTCTTTCCTTCCTAAGATTCCTTGCTTAAGAATATTACAAATGTCTTATTGTGTTTCATTTTTTCAGCAAATCTCTTGCTCAGGCAGTTTTTTTTGTTTTGTTTTGTTTTCTGTTTTTTGTAAATCTCAGATCCTCCAATTTTGACTTATTTCTCCAAATAAACTATTTTTAAGGCATCATCTAATGGGAATCTTGACTAATGTGGAACCATCACTAAAAGAATTGGCCTTACTTAATAAGCCCAATTAGAAGGTATTAATGATATCCAAACACTGGAACATGTAACTGCACAACTGTCTATGGTTAGGGCCTCAAAAGCTTACTTCATTCCCTACTTATTTTTCCATATATGAACTTATTCTAAAATATTCTTAAATTTTTATAAATATTTCTTTTACTGTTAGTTTTATAATATGTGCATATGTGTCCCCATGACATCATTCATTAATCATTTCTCTGTGTAATATTTTAATGAGACTTCATTAGTAGCAATAAAAATTTTGTCCCAGAAATTATTGCTATATGGACAGAAGCATTTGATGCATAACTACTGAAAGTGTGGCCCTTCAATTTTTTATGTCATTATAAAATATCATGGAAATAATTAGAATTGAAAAAATATATAAACTATACATATATAACTATCTATATAAATATATTTAAATGCATATGTATTGATAAGAGATATATAAGGTATATAAACTCGTTTTTAACATCCACAGAAGATCCTGAGTGTATCTGGTATTTAGTAAGTTTCTCGCTTCCATAGTGTTTATTAAACTCTTTATTTCAGTGTCCAGCTTGAGAACTCTATCTGGGATTCAACCTGCTTTTCAGAACTCCTCTGAAATGTAGAGCTGCTATTTATTTGAAATTTGCTAATGTCCTCACAGAGTCAATCCAGGAAAAAATGCTGTGTTTGTGATTTTTGAATCAGAATGCTGCTGGCACTGAAAAACAAAGAACAAATCCTTGCATACTGGCAAACTGCTAACCGAACTGAACTATTAACACTGCATCATTTTGAGCCAAATTTACTTTCCTAAGATTTGATCTCTTTCTGGAAATGATGAGGTTTGTATAAAAAAATATATACAGGTGCATTTTTAAAGAATGAAAGTAAATGTGAATTTCTTTTTTCAAAGTCACCACACTACTTTGAAATTCCTTGATATATAACAGTAGCACATGGTTTTGCTTGATAGAGTTAGCTTCGCTGTTGTAATCTTTTGATTTCTACATCAAAATCCCAATAGTACTAAAAGTATCCTCCCCTTTTTATGCATCTGGGATATTCTATTCTGCACACTAAATAGAAAGCAACATGAAGTAGTATAGTTAGTACAGGCAGACACATGCCAATTTTATCAGGAAAAAAAAAAAAACGGGTGACTTTAAAAATAATCTGAAGGAACTTCTTTAATTCATAGGTGTGTGTGTGTAAAGGTAACTTTAAATGGCATTTTATCACAACTATGATACCATTTTAAGTGCCCTATATTCTGACTAGTCACAGAACAGCAGCCAAGTGGAAATGACAGTGAGTGACAATTACAGAAGAAATAAAATGGCTTCCAGAAGTGCACTGAGACCTGCGGACCTCAATCAACTGAACTACAAATCCATTAAGTGACTTAATTTTGTGTATCCAACTGTGAGATATATTTACCACTACACCGACAAGAGCTGTAGATAATGAATGCAGTTGGGATACAACCCACCACCTAGTAAGCATGTTCTCTCTGTGGATAACAGTTTAACTCTGTTTGTCAGAAAATCCTGATATAGTATGGTAGAGCTCAAAAGAAAGTAATAGGTAACTAAGCCATTTCTACAGAAGGAAAACTTCAAACAAACAAACAAAAAAGTGTTAATCACCACTATCAACACTAATCACTAGTATAAAAAAAGATAATGTTGAATTTTTTAAAATTAATGTCTATTGAAATTGGCAAGGTCCCAAAAGAGGAAGGGATGACCATTAACTTTGAAACAGACTTGTCCAAATTTCACGTGTCTTGGAGATTGGGACATGTTAGAAATGGTGCATTTGCCAAGCGATACTTCACTGAAGGGTAGATAACATTTGCTATAATTTGTACTCAAATTTTCCAGTTGATTATTTTTTCTTTAAACATCACATATAAAAGGAATTTACTTATGGTGGAACACACTGACAGTTCAGAAGTTTATAACAAAAAGATATTCAAATTCACCCACTCGTTTATCCATTGGAAAGTATTAATTGACAAATCACTGTGTACAAGGGATGTATAAGGGAGTGGTGTTGACAGAATACATGTAAAAACATAATATGATCTTTCAAAAGTGCTATTTAAAATGACAATGAAGTTCAAAATTCAACAGTGTAAAAATTATGCAGAGAAAATTTAAATATTGAGTGTTTTTTATAGGTATACACAATTCAAGTGCAAATAATACAGATAGATGAAAACTCCTCGGTTTTCATCAGTATTCTTTATCGATAATTTTATATGATGAATGAGTCTCATTTAGGGTCAATTTATTTGACTATTTTTCCAAAATACCTGTTCTAGAATTTTAGCAATTATCATCAATTTTTACCTAAAACCTGTAAATATATAATTTGCTTTAATTTACTTTGGCATTGTAATTGCTGACTGGGAAGCAAAATAAACAGAGTGCGGCTAATGCATGCATATGATGATTAATTGTTTTAAAACCCTTACAATAAAATGAGCTGTAACTAAAAAGACGAGGGAAGATTGACCAGCATAAAATTTAGCAAAAATCCAAAATAAACATCCATTATAATCTCTTTATTTCCCTAACTGGAAGACAAATGAGAGGATGTGAAAACTGTAGTATAAATATGTAGTTAACTACACATAGTGATTAACTTGAAACCACAGAAGAAAAAAATATAAAAACATCACTAAAGTATATGATAAGTGCTTTAAAATATCTTGTTTAAATGATCTACTTGCATTTCCTGTTTATAAAGTTATATGCTATATGTTATATATATAATACGCATATTATATATATCACCTACATATATGAATGTATAAAATATGTATGTGTTTGATAATAATAATTTATGTTATGGCTATTTTATTTGCTGAAAGTTAAAAAAATTTTAAGCTTATTTATTATTTCAGGGAGAGATAGAGAACGAATAGGGAAGAGGCAGAGAGAGAGAGGATCCCAAGCAGGCTCCATGCTGTCAACATAGAGCGCTATGCAGGCGAGAACCTAGGAACTGTGAGATCATGACCTGAGCCAAAACCAAGAGTGAGACACTTAACCAACTGAGCCACCCAGGTGCCCTATTTGCTAAACTTTTTAAAAATGTGTTTTCTCTACCTGTCTTATATGTCTTCCTAGAGTGTATGTGATGGAAAAGAGTAAACATATATTTACTTAATATTTGCATGTTATATCATAAACTCATATTTATATAACATTTCTAAACACTATGTTAGATAGATAAGAGTTTTATTCTTTTACAAGTGATACTAGGAATAGAAGGCTAAAAGAATTAAGATGTTCATATAAAACAGTGTTTGGTCTGTACTTAAATTCCAAATCAAAACATGATGCCAATACAGCTTTGGAAATAAAAATATGAATGGAATTCTAAGAAAGATAAAGCTAAGTTTACTAGGTACCTACTGTGATATAAAAATATTGCATAAGTACTTTCAAAAATAATTTTTAGGGAGGCTATTATTATTTTCTTCACTATATAGTGAAAGAACTCTGAGCCATGGAGAATTTTAAGTGACTTCTTGAATTTGACAGAGTTTGTAGCTGAGACAGCCAGAGAGAAAAGGACATGAACGAATACCAGTGTAGCAAATCAGTAGCTGCCTTTAGCAGGACTGTCGTCCAGACTTTATGTCTTCTGTCAAAGTCCTGTGTGTTTTCTCCACTTCATTTCTACTACCCACTGAAATGCACTGGGAAGCAGAACAATTGCAGAACAAAAATACAACAATAGTTGGAGTCCTGAACCTGTCAGCACCCATGCTCCCATACTCTTTGAACTAGCAGGCTTGTTGATAGCAGCAAAACCCCTTGGAGCTCTTTTCTCATATTCTGTAATGGAAATATGACCCAGAAAACATCCAACAAACGGTCCTGTTTACAAAAAGCTTGCTTTATCTCCATCATATATTACCAGTTATTTCTATTCTAGTGCCAAGGATAAGTTATATTCATTACAAACTAATCACAAAAGATCAAGCTAACCTATATTACAATAAATGTTTATCTTTAATCTTTGATTCTAATATGAAAATAGATTTTCCCTTAGTGATACAATAATCATTTTAAAAGTCATTGTTTTTTAATCCTTACATAGGGTATTGTCTTTCAAATTAAAATGTATGTATTTTAGCATGTACATTTACCTTTAAAATATACAATTTAGGAATTGATGGAACTGAGTGTAATTCTACCTATGATTTAGTTCATTTTACAGTGTACTTTAATGATCATTTAACCTATTCACTTAATATACATAGACAAGCCTTTTGTACTAAATAAGGTCCACAAATGTGTGTGTGTAAATAATCAATAATGTTAAACCATTTAAAATGCTTTGATTAATAATACAAATAAAAACAATTTTATTTAAAGTAGTACTGAAATCATAACCATTTTTTGTCATACCTTCCCAATGATTGAATACAGATAGGACTATATCATAGAGGATTTGACATTAAAAGGGATCCTTATTTTAGGTGAGGTAAAGCATCTTTGATATAGCACTTTCCTCTCACAGTACTAAGTTACTAGGGAAGACGAATGTTTGATTAAATATAGCTTTATTAAAGAATGTCTTTATTTCACCCCAGAACTGTACACGCTAAGGAGGAACCCCAGTTGCTCTATGACACTCTGACATTCATATCCACCAGTACCTCGCCCATCTAATTAGATAAGCTGGAAAAATAGACATTAGCACTGTCAACCATCATCTAATATATTTGTGTATACAGTTGAATGATATATTGATTTTAGTAGACTTTCATATTTTGTCTCAATTTTATATTGCTTGGCTGGATTATATTTTAGGTTTACCGCTTCTCCATAATCCATAGTGATATCAGTCAATCTCATCACATCTCAAAGCCACATAGATGGCACCTGGGAAGGCACACTACATGTAAATAATCTGGATCAATATGTTTTCACGTTTATGTTTCAGGGCAGAGTAACACATTTCTGTCCTTATTTCTAGGGTTTACATTGAGTTTAAGGACTTTTTTCTTTTCTTTTTTTTTTTACTTCTTTAATGTTTATTTATTACTGAGATAGAGAGAAACAGAGCATCAGTGGGGGAGGGGCTGAGAGAGAGAGGGAGACACAGAATCCAAAGCAGGCTCCAGTCTCCCAGCTGTCAACACAGAGCCCAACGCAGGGCTCGAACCCATGAGCAGTGAGATCATGACCTGAGCTAAAGTCGGACATTTAACTGAATGAACCACCCAGGCGCCCCTAAGCACTGTTTTCAAGTATTTAAATTCCACAATTATCTATGTGCTGCCAATTTGTCCCAAGGAGGGATGTTTTTGTGTAGCAGATTTTTAATTATTTTTCAGCATGTGCTGTAATGACAGAAAAGCAAATTATCCCATGAATAGGATATTTTAGGATTTTTTCATGCTTTTAGGTAAGGGAAATGTAAAAGTAATATCGGATAAGCTTTATTTATTTATTTATTTATTTATTTATTTAAAAATTTTAAATTTATTTTGAGAGAGAGGGAGAGTAAACACATGTATGCATGTTGGGGAGGGGCAGAGAGAGAGGGAAAAAGGGAATCCCAAGCAGGCTCTGCATTGTCAACACGTGCCCTATGTAGGCCTCAGTCTCCTGGGGCTCGATCTCATGGGGTTTGATCCCACAAACCATGAGATCATGACCTGAGCAGAAATCAAGAGTCAGACAACTCAGTGGGACACTGGCTGAGCCACCCTGGCAGCCCTAGGATAAACTTTTAAAACTTTGATTATAACTCACTTTAATCTGTATAATAAGTTGCAGAGAATTTCCTGCGCCAATAAAAACTTAGCAAAGTACTGATTCTCATAATTTAATAAACTTTCTAATTAAGGTAGAATTGTTTAGTTGAAGGAATATATGGTACAAGTATATGAATTCTGCCTTTCTTCTGCCATAACAACATTGGGACAGGGGTAAGCAGGGATCCTCAACCTTTAGCTCAAATCAAGAAATGTAATTTAAGTTCAAGATGAAGAAGAAAGAGAAAATGGGGCAGAAGCAATATATCATTAAGCAAGAGCAATGAAAATCTACTCCAAGGATTCAAGAAATTCTTAAAGGACCCGACAAGACGCATACACAGCACGCCACACCTGGAAACATCATAATGGAACAAATGAAAACCTGAATCAGCTTTGTATAAATTGGTCAGAGGCCAAAAAAAAAAAAAAAAGTCATATTATATTTTTCTTTTCAAAAAAATAATAGTAAGCATTAAAACTGGCTTGTGAATAGGAAAGATGAAAAGTAGAAGACAATGAAAAGATGTTTTTGATGAACTAACATGAAATTCTACTCCCAAGCTTCACCCCCAAATTCTTACAAAATAAAACATGCATCCAAATGAATAAAAAATGAACATTATTTTTCACTGTACCCCTCAAAATGTTAATTATCATTTTAGTAAGAAAAAATCATCTGAAAGAGAAATAGAAAAATACAGTATGAAATAAAATGCAACACAGGATATGAATACATAAATAAAAAATGAATAGTGGCTATAAAAAGACAAAATAATGCAGAATTAAAATTCGTGAGAACAATAATACCAAAGGCAACAATGAAGCAAATAAAAATCAAGAGAACAAAGGCTCTAGCAATATGCAAAATTACATAAAATATAATTATTTTTGTTAAAATACAATCTATTCTTTATATTGTAATTCTCAAACATCCCTCCAAAACATTATTTGAAAAATAAAAAATTACAAATTATTAGACAGAAAACTATAGTGAAGAATTGAATTAAAGGAAAAAAAGAATATTCAATAAAAATGACAGGTCAATTACTAAACAAATAGTTTTATGGACAATATGAACTAAATTATATAAGTAATTGCACAAAATGCAAATGAATACATATTCAAGTAAAAGACTAAAGTAGAGTAAGTAAAATACCAAAACCGTGAATTTGACATACACAGGAAACACACAGAAAGAAAGTTGGAGACAAATAAATGGGAAAAAAAACTGTACTTTTCAAATTCTAACAACAACAAGAAACTGGTGAAAATGTGCTCATATTTAATATAGTGGACTTTAGGGGTGCCTGGGTGGCTCAGTCGGTTAAGGGTCCTGCTGTGGCTCAGGTCATGATCTCACAGTTTGTGGGTTGGAGCCCTGCATCCGGCTCTGTGCTGACAGCTAGCTCAGAGCCTGGAGCCGGCTTCAGATACTGTATCTCCCTCTCTCTCTGATCCTCCCCTGCTCGTGCTGTCTCTCTCTGTCTCTCAAAAAAAAAATTTTTTTAAACATAAAAAAAATTCAAACATAAATTAACATTAAAAAAATAAAAAAATAATAGACTTTAATGTTAAAAGTATCATACCATGTGAACAGAGAAAGTAAGTAACTAAATTCAGCAGAAATGTTTCACAGTCTTAAATATGTATACACACAAAAACATACCTTCAAACACTTAACTGACAAGAGCTAAAGTAGATGTCGAGAAATCCACAGTCATAAGAAATACTCTAGAATAACACATGGGTTGGGGCTCCTGGTTGGCTCAGTTGGTTAAGCATCTGATATCGGCTGCTCACATCTCAGAGTTCAGGAGTTCAAGTCTCAAGTCAGTCTCTCAGGCTTTGGATTCTATATCTCCTTCTCTCTCTGCCCCTCCCCTGCTCACACTTCCTCTCTCTATCTCTCTCTGAGTAAATAAATAAACATTTTTAAAAAAGTAAATAAAATAACACATGGGCTGAAGAACAAATCACAATGGAAACTAAAAAATAGTTTTCTATAAATGACAATAAGGGTATATTATATCAATATTTGTCAGATGTACCTAAAGCAGTATTTAAAAGTTTATCTATTTAAGGGTATATATTTTTTTGAACTGCCATAACAAAATACCATAAACTTGTGGCTTAAACAACAGGAATTTATTCGTCACATTTCTAGAAGCTGAGAAATACAAAATCAAGAAATTGGCTAATTGGTTTCCCTATGAGGGATTTCTTCTTGATTTCTAGATGGTTTACCTTTGTGCTGTTTCCTCACATGGTGGAGAAAGAAGAGGAGGGACGCTCTCTTAGAAGGGCACAAATCCCAAATGAGGGCCCCACCTTCATGGCCTTATCTAACTCTAATTACCTCCCAAAGACCGTACTTCCAAATACCATCACACTGGGGCTAGGGCTTTGTTGGACCTGGTCAATCAGAGTACACAGCTGCTGGTTAACCAGAGTGCTAGACTTGACCAGTCATAGGCTCCTGACTCTCTTTCTTGTGCTAGGAATGTATTTTCTTTCCATTGTGCCTGAACTAGGTATTACTTCAAGGATGCAATCTTGAAAAAATAATGAGTTATTGGGATCATCTACATATGATGTAGATGGGACTGTGTCCTGTTAGGACTTCTGTATAAACTTTTTAAGATTCTGGTGAGCAAGTGTGGAAATCTAGTGGTCTTGCAGTTGCCCAAGGCAAATCTCACATACAAGTCCCCTTGCTTATTAAAATCATCACTTATGAATCTGAAGTGACCAGCCTCTTCTTTCAGTCTTTCTTTGCCCTCTGTATACAGGGGCTAATTTCAGATTTTATCCTAAGAACTAGAACCACGAATTGGTGAAGGAGCCAAATGACTGAAAAAATGGATCTTGAGAAAGAGGTGTCCATGGGGAAAATCTCCAGTTAGCCATCGAACTCTCTGCAGAGTGGAGTGGTCCGTATGTCTGATGCTTGTGGACCTCCATATGATATGGAGCTACTCCCCAAATGCGAGTGGTTTTTTTGAGGAACTGCACAGAGCACACTGTGGCAGAAAAGGGAAACACATGGCTACTGTGTGAGCAGTTTGTTGGCCAACAATGCTCAACTAGAGGCTGAAGCTGAAACTGGAGTGAGTTTGGAAGAAGAGCTGAGGTTGGAGGAGAGCTTGCCATGTCCGCTACCCTGCTGGCTTTGGGGCTAGCAGACAGGTGGAAAAGCAGGAGAGTAAGCTGGTGACCTTAGCGTGCTGCGTTGCAAAGGTAGGAAGGCAAAAATGCCATGGAGTAAGGTCCCAGTACTTATGCCTGAGGCTGACTGGGAAGCTAAGAGGTAGAATCCCTGGAAAAATTGGGAAGATAAAGAGATGGATGTTACAATGATAGTGCGATGGACAGAGTTTCCTGCTGCCCATCACCCTTAGGGCACAGGTGAAGAGGAATCACACCTGGGGAAGAAAACAGGGAAACAAAACAAAACAAAACAAAACAAAACAAAACAAAACAAAACATCTTTACCCTTGGGAAAGAAACAGTCCCAAAGCTAAGTCCACAGGTTTAAGTGTTTTGTAAAGACACCATTACATTTCTAGGTACACTTTTGTGCATCATTTAATATTGCTGCAACAATCCTGTACAGCATTACATCCTCAGATTCAGCAGCTTTAAATATTGAGCATTTATTATTGTTTCCAAGAAAAATTTGGCTGATGTATAGTGTTTCCAGTCTTAATCTGGTTTCACTCATTCATATGCAGCCGGATGTTGTCCACATGGATGGCTCTGTGGATCTTGGTGGAGTTCACCTTTGGGGATTTAGTCAAGTCTTTCATTTTCCAGCAGCCCAGCCCAGTCTTCTTAGTCTAGTATGGGGACATCATCATTGCAAGGAAGACTTTTAAGATCTTTTAAGACTTTTATTATTTAAAAAATTTTTTTTACATTTATTTATTTTTGAGAGACAGATTACAAGTGGGGGAGGAGCAGAGAAAGAAGGAAACAGAATCCAAAGCAAGCTCCAGGCTCTGAGCTATCAGCACAGAGCCCAATGCTGGGCTCGAACTCACAAACTTGAGCCAAAGTCAGATGCTTAACCTACTGAGTCATTCAGGCGCCCCTCTTTTAGGACTTCTAAAACTAACACACTGTCATTTGTTTCCCATTCTATTGACCAAATCACAAATCTAGTGCAAATTCAAGGGTTGTGGAGCAAGATTCCATCCTGACGGCCAAAGCTGTAATTTCATGGGGCCAATCATGTAAATGCAGTAATTGGTATCATTTTTATAATGAATTTACCAAGAAGTAGTTGGGATGAGGTTTCTTTTGTGAAGGTAGAGAATGGAAGGGAATACGGGAAGCTTTTTTTGCTGCTCTTAATGTTATGTTTCTTGTTCTGCATGATGCTTATATGGGTGCCTTCAGTCTGGAAAATAAATCAAGCTACAAACTTCTAATTGGTCTGTTTTCTATACATGTGTTATACCTCTCTAAAAATAATTAAAAAAGGAAATAAAAATATATTGTTGAAGAAGGATAATTTCTCATGACGTGAGATGAATAAATTGTCCAAGCTAATGATTGTCTGCACACATGCAGAGATAACATAACCGTTGTATTAAAAAAAGAAAGAACAACTGTGGAGCTCTCACGGAGGCCGAAAAGTTTGTTTCAAAAGCAATATGGTATCCATTGCATTTCTAATAATCTCATAGGGAGGAAATTTAACAAAAATAGAAAGCTTCAGGCGCATTGCAAATGTGGGCATCTAAAAGAGAAATCTGTTATTCGTTTCGTCCAATAAAAATAAACATGTTCAGACACAATACTCTATAGTGCTGAATACACATACATTTTATAATCTATCATTTTGTTTTTGTTTTTGTTTTTGTTTTAATTTTTTAACGTTTTATTTATTTTTGATACAGAGAGAGACAGAGCATGAGAGGGGGAGGCACAGAGAGAGAAGGAGACACAGAACTGGAAACAGGCTCCAGGTTCTGAGCTAGCTGTTAGCACAGAGCCTGACGCGGGGCTCGAACCCACGAATGTGAGATCTGACCTGAGCCAAAGTCGGAGGCTTAACCGACTGAGCCACCCAGGCGCCCCTAATCTATCATTTTGGATAATACTTTACTTATAAACATGAACTAAGCAATTCCTTGAGATAAAAGCAAATACTTATTGAAAAAATAAAATGAGGGGACATTTAATAAAGTTACAAACAATATATACATCACAAATATATTAGATGAGATTAATGGAAGACCCCCTAACTATTCAAGAGTGTAAATGATTTCAGATCAACAAAGAAAATTGTTTTAAGTCTGAAAGAAAAGAGTTTTTCCTCATGAAGACAGTTGACATACTACTCCTAGCAAGAAAAGCCCAGGGTCATGTATGGGTTCAAGATGAACAGAATCAAACTTGTTTCATCCTGTTTCACATGGAGCCCTGTCTTCCTAATAAATCACATAACATTCCCTTGACATACCTAAATAGGCCATAACATTAACTGATTTTTAACTCTGTAAGTCCTGCAGCTGCTAAAATTAAAGAAATTTTAGGATGCTCAGCAATCCTTTGCCCTTTTCCAGAGCTGAGATTTTAAATCTCAAGAGTTTACTCTAAGAGTTACTCAGAGGCATTAGAAACAACCAGCCCTCTTCAGTTCCACTTCTCCAGGATATAGAAGCCGCCACTTAGGCTCCTAAATTCTAGTAGTACATCTTTTCGTCTACTTGGAATAGACGTAGAAATATGGCCAATACACAGCTATATAATAGTCATGGGCAGTACCAGTTACTTTACCCTGACCATACAAGTTCAAGTTCATACTAAGCTAGAACAAAATATAATTAAATGCCATGAACATGATTGCCAGAGTGGGCCAAAAATTACCCTCAAAATTGATATGCGATGATTAATAATAATAGTAATAACAATAATACATTTTCAATGTGATATGGAATGGCAGAAGTAAAGTATGTATACACAGGCTCTAACCGTAATCATTTGAAATATAATTTTGTTGGGTTTTGAGGGAAAATCATTCAGCAAGGCATTTCTAACAATAATAGGAATTTTGAGTGTAAATCCTACAGGTAGGTAAAACATGATTAAACTATCTAATTACATTCTTGAAGTGAGTCAAAAAGAGAAGAAACTTGAGCTAAAACTGGAAATGACTTAATTTGGAGTCCTGGAACAATGTTACTAATTTTCTTTTTTTTTTTTCACTCTGATTTAATAATCCCTGCAAAAACATTCATTAAAAGCAAACATCATAAGTATCATTTGATACAGTAAACATACTTGATAGAAACAGTAACCTCCTCCACTTGCTATCTTATAAAGCTCAATTTATCATTTAAGATCTGGAACTAATGTATCTCCCCCTGAGATGGATACATTTTCTTACTTAAATGGGTCCAAAACACTTTATAAATAAATTTAATTTGTTTTTAATTTTTTTCACCTTGTACTGTTACTGTTAATGGATATTCTTATATTTCTTCTCTTCCCACTGTAGTATAGTGAATAGACTATGGAATATTATAAATTAAAATGAATATAATAAAGAAAATTTTATAAGCTTACTTTTTTATAAAAATGACTTTGGGTAAAAATGTAAAATGAAAGGAATTCAATCAATGGTGATGATTTTACATATGTGTAGGTTTGTGTGTAAAAGTACCTAGTAATATAATAAAAATGATTAAACATTAGAAATCTTTTATTTTATTTTATTTCATTTGAGTTTATTTTTTCATTTTGAGAGAGACAGAGACAGCACGAGCAAGAGAGGGAAGGAGAGAGAGGAAAGAGACAATCCCAGTCTCTCTGCCATCAGCACAAAGACCAATGTGGGACTCAAACTTACGAAACCATGAGATCATGACCTGAACTGAAACCAAGAGTTGGAAGCTTAACCGAGTCACCCAGATGCCCCTAGATATTTTTTAAAATATTTTTTGATGTTTTATTTATTTTTGAGAGACAAAGAAAGAAAAGAAAAAGAAAGAGAAAGAAAGAAAGAAAGAAAGGAAGAAAAGAAGGAAGAAAGAAGGAAAGAAGGAGCAGGGTTATGGGCAGAGAAAGAGGGGGGCACAGAATTTGAAGAAGACTCCAGGCTCTGAGCTGTCAGCACAGGGCCCAACAATGCTGGGCTTGACTGGATGAACCACGAGATCTTGACCTGAGCTGAAATCCAGCACATAACTGAGTGAACCACCCAGCCCCTGCCAACCTCCCTTACATATCTTTTAAAATAGCAATTACTAAATAAACCCAATTAAATCATATTTTACAGAAATAGAACATTATAAAATAGAATGGGGTTGTGTGTCTGGGTGGCTCAGTCCTTTGAGCACCCAACTCCGGCTAAGGTCATGATCTCTTGGTTGGGGAGTTCAAGCCCTGCTTCGGGCTCTGTGCTGACAGCTCAGAGCCTGGAGCCTTCTTCAGATTCTGTGTCTCCCTCTCTCTCTGCCCCTACCCTGCTCATGCTCTCTCTCTCTCTCTCTGTTTCTCTCTCTCAAAAATAACATTAAAAGATTAAAATAGAATTAGGAGACAAACCAAAATCAAATACAGATACCTCTATATTTACCTCTGTATTCCATTACATATAGTTATCATTTATTTCTCATATGTGTGTAATATACACATATGTGTATGTATACGTGTGTGTGTGAGATAAAGTCAAATATATCTTGTTTATTGTTTATTTATAGTTAGAGTGCCTCTCTAGTAAAATGTCTAATTTCTTAACTGGATAATGTCTGTAACTGATTAGTGCTAACTGTTTAATGGTCATCAAACTGCCGCAGTAAGGTAGGTGTTTTTACTAAGTTAGTTACTGTGTTGGGAAATATAAGTAATCTTTTCTCCTGAAAATTCCAAAAGTTATTAAGCTGGGTGAGACATTACAGGAGTCTTTATGAGTTTTTATTTCATTATTCTTTTAAAATTTTGGTTTGGTATAAATGGATATCAAAAACTAGCCTTATGTATACACATTTGAAATAGTAGAATGGGGAGTTTTGACAGCTTACATAAACCACTGAGCCTGCATTTAAATAACCACTGAAACCTTGACTCTTTAATAGGTGGTTAGTCATTCCTGCAAATAAGATTTTTCATTTTGATTCAATACAGCCGTCCTTTCCACAAAAGCCTACATTTCAGAACTTCTGATGGATTTAGCAGATCATTGAAAATTGCATTATATAAATGGAGAAATGTAATAAATGTGTATTATATTTTGTTATCATTTTATATAAATAATTTTAAATATGTGTGTATTTTCTAACACATAATTGCATTATAAATATTTGCACTTAAAATAATAATTTCTTATGAATTATTCAAGAAAAAAATATATAATATTTTTGAACAGCCAAAAAGAATTTCCCTGTAGTTACTTAAATCAAAAACGACAAAATACATTTCCTTCAAACTTCCTGAATTATTTTATTCTAGGTTAAGAACCAGCATGATGAAGTTTATCCCCAAAGGTACTCAGTGGAAAAGCTATAAGCCATGGAAAATGGGGTTTAAATTCAAAGTGCCATCTCAGAAAGCATAATAAAAATAGATTTTCAGTCTGCCCCAAACACAAATAGTAATGCCATAAAATATGAAATATTGGGAGTATGGTATTGCCATCTTTAATTTTTATAGTGGAGTTTTTCTCGGGTCTTCCTCTATGCTAGAAAATAACCTTATATTCTGTGAAAGTCATCCACTTCTTTCAGCAGACCTAGAAACTTGGATGAAGTCTTAAAATATGTGAATAAAAATATGTGGTGATTTTGAAGATTATACTGCTGCAAATCATATTACAATAAAAGTAATGTAAGATGACAAAAATAATTTGGAAGAGTCACTTGAAATGCCACTTTCATGGAATAATTCAATCTAAATATAATCAACAAGGATTGAATTGAAAAGACCCAGAATGATAGACTTTATTTTATGGCTATAAGAACCCATTTCTTACCACCGAATAACATTCAATCAAGGAGCAATCTCACATGTAGGCTATGGTGTTTCAATGTTGTATCATTTTTGCTCTGTCTTGGACCTGTGGTGACTCATCTGAATGAGGATTTTATATAATGTTCAGAGAATGGGATTGGATCTACCTATAATCAATATATTTGATGCTGGATTTCCAGACCTATAACCAGGGTAATCGTGTGTGCCTGTGTGCACATTTGTGCGTGTATTTATGTATGTGTGTGGTTACCACGCCCTATCAGGGCACAACTCTATGATTCTTTTGCAGCTGTCACACCTTGTCTCATCGTTTTCCTGATACTTATTTGTATAACATATAACATAATGTCGTGTGATTTTTCCTTAAAGAATACCAATAAATACCTATATTGTAAAACTCAAACAAAGCACATTGGCATTTCCAATTCTCATCTTACCATAATCACACATGTCAATAGCAACAGCAACTCCAATACTGTTTACTACAATTGAGTTAATGAAAACTTGCACTTGTGTTTTATTCAGTGAGATGGGTTCAGTTAAATGGTAGGAGATTTTACATCACAGGGACTGCCATTTTCCATATTTCTAATTTGAAGGCTAGTCAAATACTGTATGTCAAATATGGGCTTCGTGGAATGTACAATTTGGTGGATTCCAATGACAATAGTAATGAATTCCAACAGAAATGATTCTCATTTTACATGGCTAACTATGGTATTTGCCCAACGGTTCTTTAGTTATTTACTAAATCTTTAAGTTGAAGTCAAAACAAAACAATCTTTTCAGAGGAGTTGGAGCTAAATTTCTTGTTTTTTGTATTCATACACTATTGAAACATTTGCTCCTCATAAAAACAATTTCTCTGATTACAATTTTTACCATGTATCAAGGGCTATAAAGGTCAAATAGGACACATTATATTATAAGGCAAGGGCTCTGGGTGCCAGAAACTTGAGTTCTACTTTCTGTTGGTTTGGGTCTACTAACTTTGAGGACTTGTTTTATGTGGCTTTTTGTATAAGGAGTAGTTTCCAAAAAGAGAACATTTCTTAGAAACCTAATCTCAGGACCAATTAGTTACCCACAGGGAGCAGATCTCAAGTGGCTTCACAGCTCAATATTATTGGGCCTCTATTTGAAACATGCTAACCCATTTTGCTGGAAATGTTGAGAATAGTAAAGTGATCTAAATAGCCACTTCCCACCCCCACCCTCCTAAAGAGGAAAAGTGAAATCTTAAACAAGGATGACTTAATGTAATCAGTGCTTGCAGACATTTATATTTTTATGATTTTGTTCTCCCTACCCTGACCTAAGAATATGGATGTTACTGGTATGGCATCTACCTGTACATTTCAATGTTACCTGCTGGATTTCAAATGTCCTGTAAAGTTTATAAATTGATTGTAAATCCTCAGGTTCTATAATCTCTGGGGCCTCGATGAAAGAAATGTTTTGATGCAATGATTTAAGGATATAGAAAATTCTTTTTGTTATTAGTTTCATTGATGTGTTAATGAATGAATTAATTTTTAGAGTTTATTTTTTGGAGAGAAAGTATGGGCTGGGGAGAGGCAGAGAGAGCAGGAGACACAGAATCCAAAGAAGAATTCAGGCTCTGAGCTGTCAGCACAGAGCCCAATATGGGGTTCAAACTCCCAAACTACGAAATCATGACCTGAGCTGAAGTTGGACACTTAACCAAGTGAGCCACCCAGTTGTTCCTGTGTTAATTCATTTTAAATTTGTATTTAGCACCTACTATAGGCCAGGAAATCTAATGGTGAGGGAATAGTGACAAGCAAAATAGTAAAAAACTTTGTTTTTCAGAGATTATTTTCTTGAGAGAAAGATAACAAACAGGTAAATGAGTAATATATATCTTTTTAATATTGACAAGTACAACAGAAAAAATAAAACTGTGAAAAATTATAAAAGTCAAGAAGGATGTAATCTTTATTAGAATATACAGGGAATATATTTGATATTTAAAATGAAAAGAAAATGCTTTAGCAAGCCATGCAAAGAAATGCAAATAAAAGTAGAAAGAAAGGTCATTATATTCACCAGATTGGTGAACTTTTACAAAGCTGATAACACCTAGTCTTGTCAGGAATCTGGGTAAAAGGATATACTTACGTTTTGCATAAATGCTATTTGCTACAGCTTCCAAGAAGCAACCTGGCAATGAAAACCATAGTTAATACACATAACCTGCATATGAACAATCTCACTTTTTAAATTTCTTTCGATAAAATTATGTACCTGTATGTATGTGTATGTACAGGCATAAAAATCATGTTAGATATAATCATTTTAATTCATAGAAAAAATAAAATAGAACTATATTGAGTGGCTAGCAGTGAAGGATAAACTGAGTAAAATCTGTTACATGTGTTCTATGAAATATCAGTCAGTAGTAGTAATAAATTAAAGCTATAGTACTTGCCTTTAAAATACCTCCATGTCTTGTTTTGAGTTATTTACATTGAGCCAAGATTATGTCTTTTCTTATCTATGATTTTGGAGCATTGATTATGCAACAATAACTTTCACCCAAACTGTGTGAAATCTCTAAGTCCTCATTACCCTAATTCAGAGAATAGGTACTTAACATTATAATACGACAGGAATGAGAAGAGTAATCCAATATGTCAAGCCAATATGAATGAACATATTGAGAGATTTAGATCCAGGAATAGAAAATTGAAGCATAATAAATGTCATAATGGGATATGCTGAATATATACACATAGTAGTCAGATTATGCATCTATAAATATTTCTATATACAGTTCAACTTAATGTGACAGAGATTATGCTACTCCTAGTGATGTAGTAGTGAAGATTGGAATTTGCCCTTATGGAAGTTAATTTTACCAGAGATTACAAATGCAACAAATGAGAAAACATATGTTGCTAATGGAGAATTTTAACCCCCACACCTACCCTAGTTTATGAATGGCAGAGAATCAGGGAGCCCTACCTGAAAAATTGATCCTAAAGAATCATTAAGAATCAGGAGGAAAGAAAAACATGGAAAGTTAATAGAGATTGTAAGAAGAATGTAAAGAAAGTCACATAGGAAAAAGAAGTTAAGATATGGAAGAAACCCAAGGTTTATGTCAGTGGTCTTCAAGCGGTATAGAAGGTAGTGTAATCTATAGTGGTTAGCAAAGCATGTTGGAAAGGTTAAGAATTTTTATTTTTACATGATAGCAGCGTGGAGTCAGTTATAAGTATTTAAAACAGAGGGAATAACTAGACCATATGATCATTTTGGAAAAATCATTTTGACTTTAACATGGAACAAACAGAATTGACTAGAACCAGAGCTAATGTGAAGGAAGAAAAATACTGTCACAGAAGAAGAAGCTAATTATAAGTTGAATGATCAAGTCAGCAATGAAAATGTAGATGTGGATTACATTTATGTATTCAATTAATTAAGACCTAATGATTTAAATATAAACGTTGAAGAAACAAGTTTTTCAGGGAGATTCTTGGGTTTGTGATAAAGGGCTGGCTAGACACTAAAGGTGGGGGTGATTTGTTTTTCATTGAAACTGATTGTGGTGTTGGATCATGCGGGTGGCTCAGTCGGTTAAGCACCTGACTCTTGGTCTCCGCTCAGGTCATGATCTCAAGGTCATGAGATCCAACCCCATGTCAAACTCCAAGTTGGGCATGGAGCTTGCTTGGCATTCTCTCTCTCTGTCCTACCCCTGCTTGCATGCTTGCTCTTTCTTTCTCTCAAAAAAGAAAAGAAGCTGAAAGTGGTGTACTGATTCTAACAGGGCAGGAGAAAATAGAGAGGAAGGACAGCATGCTGAGTAATGTCATCAAGATCCAGAGTCATAGGAACCTACAAAGGGCATAGTGGCAGTCAAGAAACTCTGTGTGTACTACTGGATTGAGAAAAGCAAATGAGACCCTATTAATGATATATATCCCAGACTGCAATATAAATTTTTTTTAATGTTTATTTTTGAGACAGAGAGAGAGAGAGAGATGGAGTGTGAGTGGGGAAGAGGTCGAGAGGGAGACACAGAATTCGAAGCAGCCTCCAGGCTCTGAGCTGTCAGCACAGGGTCCAATGCAGGGCTCAAACCCATGGACCATGAGATCATGACCTGAGCAAAATCTGGAATCTTATCTGACTAAGCCACCCAGGTGCCCCTTCTAGACTGCAATATAAAACAAACCCCAAATATCCTGTTCTTAAGCAACATATATGTCTGTGACTGAGAACATAAGTAATCAGAAAAGCAAAGATACACTAAACATGAGAAAAAAAAGAGTGAAAAAGTAGCAATGTTGGTGTAAGATTAATAATCTAAGAGGACTGGCTTACTCAGTTGGTGGAATGGTTGACTCTTGATCTCCAGGTTGTTAGTCTGAGCCCCACATTGGGTGTAGAGGCTACTTTAAACAAACAAACAAACAAACAAACAAATAAATAAATAATACATTTTAAGAAATAACATGAAAGGGGCTCATAGGTGTGTCAAAATTGAATAAATGTACAAATGGGGATATAATAACCATAACTACTTATTGGGAATAAAACAACATCAAATATTTATTAAAACTGTGGAATTTAAATTTTCACACACTCACACGCATATATGAGACAATGGTTGTGTCGATGAACTAGTTGGGGGAGACATATCACAACGTATACATTTATCAAATCATCACAATGTACTCTTTAAATATCTTACAATTTTATTTGTCAATTATACTTCAACAAAGTTAAAAAACTACAGGATGTGTATTAACAGAAGGAAACTTGCTATTATTTGAGTAGTTCCTATACGGAAAATATATTCCCAGATATTAATTTTTTTATTGTTTACTTATTTTGAGATAGAAAAAAAGAGAGAGCAGGGGAGGAGCAGCAGAGAGAGAGGAAAAGAGACAGAATTCCAAGCAGGCTCCACTTATTATTTATTATTTATTATTTATTTATTTATTTATTTATTTATTTATTTATTTATTTTCACAGAGCCTGATGTGGGACTCGAACTCATGAACTGTGAGAACATGACATGAGCTGAAATCAGGAGTCAAATACTTAACTGACTGAACCTCTCCGGCACCTCTAGATATTAATTTCCAAATAAATTTTCTCTTTTCTCCAAACTTTTCTTGTTTAGGATCTCAGTTCACTGTAATTTTTATTTTCAAACTAATAATGAATACACAGAAATAAAAATAAAACAGCAAATATGTAAAACAAAAGAACAATAAACCATAAGTCAAAAGACCAAAGATATAGTAAAATAATAAAACACAATGTACACAAATAATTTCCAGAATAAAGCTGCTACTGATGCTTCTTCATCGTCTACTTCTTTGTCATCGTCTTCTTCTTCTTCTTCTTCTTCTTCTTCTTCTTCTTCTTCTTCTTCTTCTCCCTTTTCTTCTTCTTCTTCTTCTTCTTCTTCTTCTTCTTCTTCTTCTTCTTCTTCTTCTTCTTCTTCTTTAGAATAAAGAATATTCTAAGAAATATCTAGTAAACCATGTTGTAAATATATGTTCTGTGATCCAGGCTTTGTTGTTTCATTTATAGAGCACAGGCAGAGTAGATTTAGCATAACTCTTAAGGACTCTAGGATTTTCAGAATCATAGTGAACATTCGCTTCAGAGTCACCAGCTGCATTAGCCACGAATAAGAGAATCAGCCTGTCCTTTCATGTTTTGAAGGCAGGCAATGACTGTTCCTCCCTAACTCTGAAAGTCCTAGATGGCATCATCTTCTCATGTAATGCTATTCTGTCCACGCTAAACATCTGTTGTTAAAAAAAAAAAATCTGTTGCTTAGTGTAGCCACCGTCATTGATTATCTGAGCTAGATCTTCTGGATAAATTGCTGCAGCTTCTACATCGCCGTTTCTGCTTTTGTTCCGGAGATGGCTATTTTCCTTAAACCTCAAGAAGCAGCTTCCACTGGCTTCAAACTCTTCCTCAGCAGCTTCCTCACTTCACAGTCTTCCCAGAATTCAAGAGGAGTAGCGCCTTGCTCTGGATTAGCCTTTGGTTTAAGTTAATATTGTGGCTGGTTTGATCTTCTATCCAGCCAGAAAGACATTCTCCATATGAGCAAGAAGGCTGTTTTTCCTTTGTTTATATTTTGTGTGTTCACTGGAATGGCACTTCTAATATCCATCAAAGACTTTCCCTTTTTTTCAAACTTAGCTAACTAGTGGAAGAGGCCCAGCTTTTGGCCTAGCTTGGCTTTCAACATAAGTTTAATCATCTGAAGATTTTGATTTAAAGTAAAGAGGCAACTTTTCCTCTCACTTGGGCAGGTAGAAGTCATGTTAGGGTTATTACGGCCTAATTTCAATAGTGTTGTCTCTCAGGAAATAGGGAACCCTGAAGAGAAACGGAGGAACAGCTGGGCAGTGGGGCCATCAACACACACACATTTATCAGTTAAGTTTACCCTCTGATATGGGCACAGCTCATGGCATTCCCCAAACTATTATAATAGTGACATCAAAGATCACTGTTCACAGATCACTGTAATAAATATGTTAATAATGAAAAAGTGTGAAATATTGTGAGAATTACCAAAATGTGACATAAAGACATGAAGTGAGCAAATTCTGTTAGAAAAATGATGCCAATAGACTGGCTCAATCCAGGTTCCCCACAAACCTTCAATTTGTAAAAAACACAATGATTCCGAAGTGCAATAAACGGAAGTGCAATATAATGCGGTGTGCCTTCATATTCTCTGTTTTGAGCCCCATGCATGCAGGTCAAAGTTTTTAAAACAAGAGGACATCAAACATTGCATATTTATATAATGAATTAAATTAATTACGTATGTAACATTGCATGTAAGGGTATGTCATTTTCCCCAGTTTTTTATAACATTTCACAGAAAAACAGACATAAAATTATCTTTTGGAGACAGACTGTTCAATTTGACATTATTTTGACATGCAGATCTGAAAATCCTTTTTTGTATCCCAAATCCTTTCTAATGTGTGAATTTGCACTTACAAAATTATATTTATTCAAGTGAAAATATTTGCTGGACATTTTTAGTCTGAGTGTTTTTCAAATCCATTACATACTCTTTTGAGAAATGGTAAGAAAATACGCAGTCAATGTAATTTACTGGATAGCAACCCTACCCTCATGTCAACTGTAGTTCATCCTTGATATAGATGTTAACTACATAGTCACATCATTCTTACTTTATTCAAAGCAACTGAACTTCTTTCAAAATTTTAAATTCCGGAAATGTGTGTAGTTAAAAAAAGAGAGGTCATCCTTCTCTGGCCTGGAAGAAAAGAGTAAAGTCTATTTTTACTTTACTTCAGATCTGTGTGTCTGAAATAATGTGCTTCATCGTCCCTTTGAAAGTAAGAAGCACTTGCATTTTCCTCCACCAACTAAAAGCAATGAAGTATTACAATTTTCTGCCCATCCTATTAATAGATTTGCAACTGAAGCAGAAGAAATTCAAGGCCATTTTTAATTCTTGGAGAATTTTACAACAGTATCCCCAGCGAAAGACCATAAAAAAAGAGTAGACCAATAAGTTATACTTTTGATGTGATAAAAGATTTAGTGTACTTATCAAAATCTTTATGCCATGTGACACATTTTTTTATTTCTCAAGCTCACAGCACAATGCATAAATTCACCTTTACCCTGTATTTATTAATTAAGAAAAAAAAATTAAATGTTAGCATTCTTAAGAGAAAGAAGTGAACATTTTAATAATTCAAGAACATAGAATTTAAAATGATTATAAAAATTCTTTTGGATTTCTCTCCCATGAATGTAACATTGTCAAAATAAACACTTATTTTGGGGGAAATAATGATTTTAAACTTTGTCAATTAATTCTGATTTTACTCAATTGCTCAAATTTACATGCAAACAAAGCAACCAATCTTTGTAAAGCTCTAACTTAATAAAATTACGGAAAGTACCTAAATATGACATTTTGGTCATATTGACATTGGATTGACTCCACAAAAAGCCCAAAACTTAGCCCAACTATCCAGTATATGTTACTAGCTGAAGATGAAAGATTAAAGCAAATATAGATTGAATTATGGTGTCTCATATGAAACTGGACATTAAGAAATCATGATTTCTAGCAGGTATTTGATTTTTCCTTTTTACATTTTTTCTCCCATCTCCCTAGCCAAACTTTAGTGTTCCGTGAGATGGAATTAATCCTGTCTACAACTGTGAGGCTGGTCTCGAAGGGACTAACTCTGTAACTATCAATCCAGGTTGTGCAGCAAAGTGTTTGAAATATTTTCTTAACTATTCAGATTTAGATTATAAACATCCTGATGATAATAAACCTTCAGGGACTGAGCAAGCTAGGAGGAAATTTCTAGGGTCTATATCCTTTGCAATGTTCACATGATTTTAATATGAAGCCAGCATTGAAAACCATTTGATTTAAACCATTCAAGATAGTCCTATCAATATATTCACCATGATTGGTTCAGTATACACTTTTCTAAACCAATTAATGGGATGAGATGCAATTTACAGTCTGCAAAATCTGGTTCATGAATGAAAATCAGTGTGCAAATCAGAACATTATCTGATAAGTCTGGGACACAAATTGTTTTCCTTGCTCTCAGAAATTGGGCGCATATATATGGCACATTAAACTGTTTCAGTCACTCAGAGGATGAAGTCAACACAAGGAGTGATGAAATCCCAAGAGAATCACAGAAATGTTAATTTAGTAAACATACCACTTGCAATGTATCTAACCTTGACTATTTTCAGGTAAGCCAAATACAAACACTCTTTTTTCTCTCTCTTTGATGTAAGTGACTATTCTCTTAACATTAAACTTAAATTGCTGCTTAAAAAAATTCTTGAGGCTTTATCTTGTCGTTTAATTTTGCTGTTTTTAAAACAAAATTTTTGTGGGTGCCTGGATGGTTCAGTCGGTTAAGCCTCTGACTTCGACTCAGGTCATGATCTCACGTTCGTGGATTTGAGCCCTGCATTAGGCTCTGTGTTGACAGCTCAGAGCCTGGAGTCTGCTTCAGATTCTGTGTCTCCCTCTCTCTCTGCCCCTCCCCTTCTCATGCTCTCTCTTTGCATCAAAAAAATAAAAACATTAAAAATTTTTTTTCAACATTTATTTATTTTTGACAGACAGGTAAAGAGAGCATGAGCAGGGGTTGGGGAGAGAAAGAGGGAGACACAGAATCAGAAGCAGGCTCCAGGCTCTGTGCTGTTTGTTAGCACACAGCACGACTAGGGGCTCGAACTCATGAGATGTGAGATCATGACCTGAGCTGAAGTAGGATGTGACTGAGCCACCCAGGAGCCCCTAATTTTGCTGTTAATTTGCTTTCATCCTATATGTTATGCTCATTCTTAATTATACATTGTATCTTATTCAATTCAAATTCAATTCAATTCAAAGCAGTCATGAGGACTGCTATATTTAATCTGTACAGAACAAGAATCCACAGTAATCTAATCTGTCAGTAGCAAAATAGAAGGTTTCTCTCCATAGTCAGAAAATACATAGAGACTTGAGAAGATTGCATGCTATTGTCACTATTATTCACCAAGATATCTGACATTTGATCTGCTTCACTGAGAAGAAACAAAGAAATAAATATACGAAGTTAAATTATACACTTATAAATGATTCTTTACGCCAAATTAACTGTTATATTATTTAATTGAAAATATCTTTGTGAAATTATTAGAGTATAAAATTATTGTCTTTCTATATAACAATTGATATAACAAAGCATTAAGTAAAAAACAAGTGTAAAAATATAAAATTGCTTACCATATGTATGCCAATTAAAAAATTGCATGTATATCTATAGAAGCTAAAAGAGGTTTTTTTTTATTTTAAATTTGTGAATTTACATAACATCAAAAAATGAACCATAATAAAATACACTGGCTGATTTTCACATACCACCAAAACCATCTAGAAAAAAATAAGTAAAACTTAAACTGAGTGACACATACCTTACTATCACTAAAACTTATTAACTGGGATATGCTCAGAAGATATCATTAGATACTTTGAAAGAAAATGATAATAAATAGAATTTACACTATTCATTTCTGTAATAAAATTCAATTTCTCCAAGAAGATACTATTTTCATTTATGGAAATTATGATATTTATGTTAATAATTAAATGTATTGTGTTACAAGTAAAGTTTTCAGGAGACAGATACTCTCTTATACTATGGACAAAAGTCTATACCAATACAACTGAGTAAAATGTGACAATTGATAATATATATTAAATAATCCCACCAGTTATATACTTTGGCCTTTTGCTCCATTCTCTATATTGTGTTATTATAGACACAGGGATGTATATGCACATAATTTCTCAGAGTTTAGATTATCCATATTTTTGAAATTATCTGCAATATTGTATCTTTAACTCATATTAAAAATAAGGTATAAAAATGAATTACTTTCCCCTTTGACTCCAATATCAAATATGTTGGTCTATCTCTAGATTCTACCTCCAAATTATATTTGATTCTATTATTTTCTTTCCATTTTAATTGTTTATTTCTTAATCTAGATTCTGACTATTTTTAAACTAGACAATAGCTAAATCACTCGCCTACCATCTTCATCTAACATTCCAGTTCATTTATGAGAATCTCATCCGGTCAATATACTGTTTTAAACCTATGTATGCCTTGGTAAACCAAGCAGGTAAAGTCCCTGGCTTCATGTAATTTAACATTCGGTAATTCAGACAATACAGGAGTAAACTGTTTCAAAGTACAGGAAACACTGATAAATGTCTAGTTACACACTGAGAATTGTGTTGTGAGTTTAACTAAAATAGATATTAAAAAAAGGTGAGTGGGGGGATGCAAAAATAGATAAGGGGGATTAAGAGATACAAACTTCCCAGTTGTAAGATAAATAGCCTGAGAAAATGAAAATTACAATATATGGAATGTAGTCAAAATATTGCAATAATATTGTATGTTCAGAGATAGTGATGACACTTAATGTGGTGAGCAGTGAGTGATGTATAGAATTGTCAAATATATTCTACATCTGAAATATCATACAGCAATTATACTTCAATAAAAAGTCATGTCAGAAAAAAAATAAATTCAGTGAAAGATTTAATCTAAGCCTTGAAAGATATAAAGGCATAAACCATGCATATGTATTATTGATTGATTTCATGTATGTAAAACAGTATGCCAGTTGTCTTTAGACTTGAAAGTACTCATGTGATCAGGTATTAGTGTATCTAGAAATTACTGAGTAAAAAGTGAGTGGTATTTGATATGTTTAGAACAATAAAAAAAGTGTCAGAATATGCAGTTTGATAGGCTATCATAAGGAAATCGTATATTTTTTCTAAAAACAATGGAAAATCTTTAAGTATATGAAAAAGAGATGAGATGAAAACTATTCTAATCCATTTTAACAAATCTTTCGCACCCCAGAAAGATATAAGTGAAATTCTATTAACTTTCTTTGTTGGGCAACATGTATTTTGTGTGTTTATTATTCACTTAGTTTACATTCCCAGAAAACATTAATTTTAATATAATGTATTTTCAGTTGTGGAGAAATTTTTTTCTTTTTTGCTTTTGGTTTTTTGTTTGTTTTTGAATTGTATGTTACCATTGTTGACCTGCAGACAAAAATTTCTCCAAATTTAATGTTTTAATTTTACTTTGTTTTGAATTTGTTCACCTTTTTAAGGAAATTCATATTAAATCAATGACATGATAAGTAACATCCTTTGATTATTTTCTCTTTTATTTTCCTTAGGATTCTTTCTTTAGGAGATATGACATCTAATTTTCTAAGTAACTTAATGGAAGCCAAGTATTATATTCATTAATTTTACTGACGACTTTGTTCCAACAATCTTGGTCTTTAACACTCTAAACACATGTTAAGTGGTATAATTTTCTTCTTTTTCTTTTTTGGATAATATTGGTTCTTACTTTTGGATAATTCGCACTAAAATATCACTGAGGATACAAATAAGATATTTTATTACAATTTATTTCCTATGGTAACTGAAGATCATATACCTTAAAATCAAAATTACAGGGTATCAGGAGCACCCTTCTATTTGTTAGATGGGATGCTGCCCGATTTCACAGACTGCTGAGTAAAGCCAACTAGATTTTTAAGCTTCTTGGTTGGGTTTTTGTTAGTTAACAGGCTTGGTGGCAGCAGGAGGCTGAAGGAGACTTCCTGCAGCTTTGAGGCCAATGAGAAACAGGGGCATGGCCCCCACGGGCCCTTTGAGTTCTTTCTCTTTCTCACCATTTCCAAGGGCCATTGGTACATTTCTTTCAGTTGGGACTTCCACTTTCTTTGTATTGAGCTTCAGATTGAATTGGCTTTCCACAGTTCCTATTTGATTGGAAGCCCTAGCTCATGGTTCTATCCTCAGATGTCATGCTGAGAACAGCCCGCCCGTGACATCTGTAGTTTTTCATTTGCATGGAATCAGCCTGTGGCTCTGCTCTTATTATTTGGGATTTGCTGGTTCAATCCTTTCACAAACCCCAGATTCCACATCTGGGGAACTGTTGGTTAGTTACCAGCTGGAGCTAGACTGGGTCTGGGATCAGATTGGGTTCGATTTGGGCTGGATGTAATCCAATGGGAGTCAATGTAGTAAGGAATCTCATAAGTCAATAAAGCCACAAAGAATGGTGATCACAGGTTAAGAATTTAAAGGTTCTTAGAATGCTTGCTACCTCAAGAAGATATACATGATAGGCCCCTTAACGTATTAATTTGGCTCTGGGCAACCCAAAGGAATAGCTAAAATGAATGGAATTCTTTATGTCCAAAGAGTTAAGTGTGCCACCTTCCAGCACACCTGCATGTTTTATATTTAAGCATAAGCCTTCGAGATTTTAAAATAGCTTTATTAAAATACTTGCTACAAAGAGCTAATGAAAAGCTAAACACATAGGAAGTACCAAGAACAGAAAACCATAGAACTGACATGACTCATAGTGCTCCCACATCCTTTCTCAACTGAGTACTCACATATTACTCATTTTCTCTTTGAACTGGTTCTCCGCTCTGAAGACACTATTGGATCTGTTAAAACAGATAAATGAGGGGTGCTAGGGTAGTTCATTTGGTTAAGCATCCAACTTCTGCTCAGGTCATGATCTCCTGTTTCAGGAGTTCGAGTCCTGTGTCAGGCTCTGTGCTGACAGCTCAGAGTCTGGAGCCTGCTTTGGATTTTGTGTCTCCCTCTCTGTCTGCCCTTCCCCTGCTCACACTCTGTCTCTAAAATAAATAGACATTAAAAAAAATTTAAAGATAAATGAAAATAATAGTCTCCTCAGGTGTCCTTCATCATCAGTCAAAGGCTGAATGAAGTTCCATTGTTGAGAAATTTCCTAAGCCTGAGGAGAAGCCCCAAAAGATTTTGAAGAAATTAATCATTATCAGCACCTATGAGCCTGGGCTGTCAGATATTTGTCTGCTTGTACACATGTTGGTAGCATCTGTTGAAGCCCAAAGATTGATGCAGAAAGCAAGAAAAAAAATCACAGAATGTCTAGAAAAATAAAAATCAATCATGAACCATTGTGTTTGTGAATTGTAGGATATGGTGAAACCAATAGGCTTATATATATGAGCAAAATCAAAATAATAAAATTTAAGAAATAAACATTTTTGGGGAGCATCTGGGTGGCTCAGTTGGGTAGGCATCCAACTTCAGCTCAGGTCCTGATCTCACGGTTCCTCGATTTGAGCCCTGAGTCAGGCTCTGTGCTGACAGCTCAGAGCCCAGAGCCTGCTTCAGATTCTGTGTCCCATTCTCTCTGACCCTCCTCTGCTTGTATTTTGTTTCTCTCTCTTAAAATTAAATACATTAAAAATATTTTAAAAATGTATTTAATTTTTAAAATTATTAAACAAAATAAAGGGAAAATAAAAGTTAAAGGTAAATGTAAGAAAACAACATAAAAATAAATAGTAAATACAATTTTAAGTGATTAAACAGAAAAACATGAAAATCCATTTTTACTTCTTTTTTTGTAGAAATGATGCTCTGCAAGATAATCAAAGTAACATTTTAACAGTTTCTGAGAATATAAATAACATTTTGCTAATATCTTTTATCTTAATATGTGCATTATGTTTATAAAAAGGAATAACATTTTTTAAGTTAAAATGTCAGCACTTTGGTCACATTTACCACTTCAGTTTATCTGAAACAAAACACATATGTTGGTTGGAATGTACCTTGTATCATTTTATTTTTATTTTTTTAATTAAACACACATACATACTAATATTTTTGATTTGACTAATTTGTCTAATATTTATCTAGTGTATTCTCATGGTACAGAAATACCAAGAAAAGAAAAAATTAATTAATTAGCAGAATTATATATTTTATACATAGGGAGGAATTAGCTATAATTCAATTTATAACTTCCAGAGAATAAAGTATTATAACCACAATAAAAAAATCCTTTTAGAACTAGCTATGGCTATTTTAAACCTCATGACAATAAACTGGTTTGTAAGGGTTACAATCGAAGATAAAATATCCACAGGAGCTATAACTCCCAAGGTATCACACTGGTAAAGATTACCCATAAATCCTCTGAACCATAGCCATTATGATCAAAAGAGTAACAACCACACTATAAAGTATCATGAGGTTTCAAAAGAGTTCAGCAGTCTTATGACCCATATCCATTTGTATTTTAGGAAACATGTATCAATACTGGCTATGTAGGATTTATGAGCACTCAAAGAGACAGCCATTATATAAATGCAAAATAATTGCAATGCCAGTAATATCTTTAAAATTTTAAGTATGCAAAAACCTCCTCCAATTTACTTATAGAAAATAATACACCCACCTCTAAACCCTTAGGGATGTTAGCTAAACTCAGGGGCCTGGTTAGTTCAGTGAAATAAGCATCCAACTCTTGATTTTGGCTCAGGTCATTTGTGAGATGTTGTCCTGGATCAGGGTGTGTGCTGACAGGGCAGAACCTGCTTGGGAGTCTCTCATTCTCTCTCTCTCTCTCTCTCTCTCTCTCTCTCTCTCTCTCTCTCTAAATAATGAAACCTAAACCAAAAAACCCCAATAATGTTATCAATTAAAGGCTGTATCACTGAAAAAATAAATGAGTAATAAATATACTTTTATTAAATGCCATCAAGAAAAGGAAAAAGAAGATGGAACCTTGAATAAAAAGCATAAGACAAATATCTAGACCGAGTGGCTTATTTTTTAATTCAGAGGGTGGTAACATCTTCACACCAATAAATTTATAAACAACTGTTTTGTAGGAGTATCATATAAAAATGTGACAGTAGTTAACACAATATTAAAGTAATTATAGTTTTATAATTTTTCATAAAGTGTTAAAATCTAAGGGAATTTTGAGAAAAAAAAACAGAAATATGTCTTTAGCCTTCAATAAATGTAAGACCAAAAATATTTGAAAAAAAAACTTTATACTTCGTTCTTTACTTAAATCATCAGTGTAAACAAAATTTTAAGCTTCTTATTCACAATCAAAATGGATTTTTATGCATTTTGATGTATTATTTGTATAAAAACTAATTTAAATATGGTTTTAATAGCTTAAGAAGGAAGTGTTGAAATAAATATCAGATATTAGTTTATTAGTTTATAATTATTTAAGAAAATAATTTAGATGTCTGATTTTTCTACGGCATTTTAAGCTCAGGCATTTACTAAAATCCCATTAAAATACCCACAGACATGCAATATTAAGAAGAAAACAAATCCAGAACCTGGAATTGAAGCTAAAAACAGATAAGACTATTGGGAGGCATTTGAAAATATAAAATATGTATAAAAGTGAACAAAATGTCAACTAGTGCAAACTGGCCTTTGTCTTAACCCAAGCTAGAGAAACTGTATAGAATACATGGATGTTTGCTTTGGTGTGGAAATATGTTGACAACACTCTCAAAGAAAAATGAAACAGGAAAAAAATTAAACTACCCTTTAAATACCATCAAATAATGTATAAAAAATGATATGATTTTTACCTTATCTTTGTAGTCTGGGAAGAACATAAATTTTAGCATGGTTTCATGAAATAATAAATAATGTCCTGCTTTAGCTATCTCATTAATGGCTTATCAAAATGTTTACAACTATCAATAGTGGAAAAGGAACTCAACGAAGAGATATCCATTCTGGGGAAGACTACCCACTGTTAAAAGTGATGAAATTCATCCTTGTATTAGTTCACCAGGACTACTAAAACAACGTGCCACAGATTGAGTTGCTTTAAAAACAGAAAACTATTCTCTCACAGTTCTTGGGCCTAGAGTCAAGGGTCAGCAATCAAGGTGTTAGCAGGATGAATTTCTTCTGAAGCTTGTCTCCCTCGTTTAAAGATGGCTGACTTTTTCTATGTTTTCCCATGCTCTTCCTTCCGTATGTGTCTGGATGCCTTTTTTTTTATAAGGGCCTCAGTCATATTAGATCAGGGTCCACTCCCGTGACCTCACTGTAACTTAATGGTCTCTTTAAAGATGCTATTTCCAAATATAGTCCCAATCTGATGTATTGGGGGTTAAGACTTCAACATACTAATTTTGGAGAGATACAACTTAGCTGAAAATAATATTTTAACATGCAATAACTTCTATGAATTAAAGTGTGGAAAATTCAGTTAGTAAAATCCTGCACAGGGATCGCTTGGGTGTCTCGGCAGCTTAAGCTTCCAACTCTTGATTTCAGCTTAGATCCTGATCTCAAGGTGGTGCAACTGAGCCCAGCATCAGTCTCCACAGTGGGTGTTGAGCCTGTATAAGATTCTCCCTTTCCTGCTGCCCCTTTCCTATTTATGTGCGTCTCTCTCACTTTCTGTCTCTCTCTCTGTGTCTCTGTTTCTTTCTTTCTCTCCTTCTCCAAAAACAAAACAAAAAACTGGGGTGACTGGGTGACTCAGTCGGTTAAGTAGCCCGCTTCAGCTCAGGACATGGTCACTGGTTCTTAAGTTCGAACCTCACATCAGGCTCTTTACTGCCAGCTTGGAGCCTGGAGCCTGCTTTGGATTGTGTCCACTCTCTCTCGGCCCTCTCCCATTCACACTTTGTCTCTCTAAAAAATAAACATTAAAAAAAAACAAAACCAAAGCTGCATAGCTATATTCTAAATCTATTAAAAAATACTCATTTTAAGTGATAACCAAATGGGTTTTAGTGATTATTTTAACATTTCAATTTTATGACATTTATGCATTCCATGTGTAATTAAAAATAATAAAATCTAAAGATATCTTAAATTATTAAAATTTAAAAATAACCTAAAAGAATAAAAAACTGATAATAGAAATGGGAACAAGAATAAACTCTAGTGAAAATACTGTTAGTATCAAATATAGATTATTCAAAGGCAAATTGTTAAGAATTAAAATTGGTAGCTATCTTAAATATAAACAAAAATATGGAATGACCATACTTTTTTATGCATGTCACTTTAAATGGTGTGATGATGAACTGAGTCTATAAATAAATGGCCCCAGAAAAATCCACTTTGGAGTAATAATTATTCAAATTAAATTCCTTTCTCAACTCTTGTTTTGTGGGAGGCGAGATGGTCGCCCAAGATGGCGACCGGGCAGAAGCCCCAAGCACCTGAGCCGCCCTAGCTCCCATCCCCCTGCCGACCGCTATGCTCCTTCACGAGCTACTAACCCAAGAGAGGCTGCGCAGCATGCTCGGAGTCCGTATATATATTGCACGCGGGGGGAAGAGGGAGAGAAAAACAACAAGAAGCAAGGAGAATAAAAGACAGCTCTGCAACGAATCCCGGTGTCACGTCCTTCCTTCCTGCCGGCTGGTGAGGGGCGCGACATTGTTTTGTAAGAATAGTAATAAACGCGGTATCTTTACAGTGATAGATTGAATAAGGGCCCCAAAGATATCAATGTCCTAATCTTTGGAATCTATGAATACGTTAATTTGCATGACAAATGAGGGTTTGCAAATGTGAATAAACTAGTTTATAAACTTATAATCATGAATCCATACTCCAGTCTTACTCTGAGGACTCAGTAGAAAAAAAAACTATAGGAAGAATGCAAGGGCTAGACATCATCTCATCCTGAATTTTTTGCTCTTCACATTTGTATGTTTAAGAGTCATAGCCTGGACAATATTTGCTATGCATTACATCAAGAGTACTTTAAATAAAATAATTGTTTTAAGATTTGGACTGCTAAAGTTCTCTTTTCTTGTGCCCTGATGTGTTTATTGACCCAGGGTTCTAGGTACCATAACAAGTTGAATTGAGGTGGACACTGAGTCATTGAGGGTTAACATTCAGGACTTCTTGGTTTAGAATTCTTCAACCTTAAATCATGTAGTCAAGCATAGTTATGACATTTCAACAATATTTAAGAAATGAGTATATTGTATTATTGGTGTTGCTCATCTGGTAAAACAATTTCTGCATCTTCTTTAAATAATAATTTGAAAAATGTCTTTCTAATAAATCCATCTAAAACATATCACCATTTTGAGAAACTTTGTATTTGTATATATTTCATCAAAGTAGACTCCTTAATGAGATGAATGATGGACTGAGCAACCAATTTTGTTGTTAATCTTTCATTCTGGCATCCCATTGTATTTATTTCAATTATGATATTTCATGGATATTATCAATTCTTCATATGATATATTAGCTTATGAATTTTTAACAAGATAAATTGTGCTGAAAAGGGGACACTACTATGATGAAAATTCCCTAAGAGCAGAAATTCTGACACAAATATAGTTTTTTCAAAGGAAATCCCTGATATTTTATGTTGTTTGGTCATTCTTAAGACAATGTTTTAACTAACTTTTAAAATGGTAAAATATAATTCAAGGACTCCCACTGCAATTAAATAAAAGTCTAATATTTGTAGAATGCATTTATCTTTCATAGTGACATGAAATTTGCTAAGAACTGAAAAAATCAAACAACAGTTATTAAAATTACAAGCGCTTAGATAAGAAGTAAAACAAAAGCAATAGCATTTGCCTAAAAAGTGTATTTTCTGTCTTGTAGTTATTTCTGTTTTTTCAATTTCACCTTTCTCATGAATGTAAAATATGAATACAAAATGAATCAATGCTTATAAAATGAAAATATTTTCAGTAAAGAAACTTGATTGTTTCCAATATGATACATATTTGTGCATTTAATGAAGTCATCAATCTTTGCTGTCGTCAGTATTACTTAACACTGTCTTATTAAGACAAACGGATTAAGAGAATAAAAATAAATATGAGGTCATGCCAACAGAAGAAGTGTATATTAGCATTATTATTTATAAAGACATCTTTACTTACACAAGAACAACAGCAAAAAACAAACAGAACATTCTATCACAAATTCATTAAAATTACAAAGCAAATTTATGACAAATCTACTAAACTTGAAAAGCAAATTTGTAATTGTGGTTAATGGCATAAAGAACCACAATTCTTCCCATCCTTGTCTGCATGCTCTTTACAAGGTGACTTTGCAACTCCCCCCATGAGTAGGTTAGGCCTCCATTTTTGCCTCTTGAGTCATGATTAGGTCAGATGCTAGATTTGACCAATGAGTGCAGAGCATATGTGATATACACAGAGACTTGAAAAGGGGTTGAATGTTAAAATAGCTCTTTCTTGGTGCTCTTGGGCTAGCCTGCGGGCTGGGATGAGGTACATGGATAAGTTACACCCATTGCTTCAACTGATATCAAGCTAACCTACAGAAATATGAGTAAGGTTGGGGAGCTTGTGTGGCTCAGTAGGTTGAATGTTCGACTTCAGCTCGGATCATGATCTCGTGTTCATGGCTTCAAGCCCTGCATCAGGCTCTGTGCTGACAGCTCAGAGCCTGGGGCCGGCTTTGGATTCCACGTCTCCCTCTCTCTGTGCCCCTTCCCTGCCTGTACTCTGTCTCTCTCTGTCTCTCAAAAATGAAAACAAAATGTTTAATAAATTTTAAAAAGAAATACAAGTAAGGTTAGCCTAGACATATTCAGCCCTGTCAGCTGAACTTGGATGCCAGGCAAGTGGAACTCTATGAGCACCACTCATTGTAAGTATTCTGGATTTTGCTCACTTTAAATAGGCTTGTGGTGGCATCTCATGATTTCAATTTATGTTTCCCTAATGACAGGTGGAGCATGTTTTCATATGTCTATATGCCATCTGTGTATCTTCTTTGGTGAAGGGTATGCTCAGGTCTTTTGCCCGTCTTACAATTTGGTAAGGTGTGTTTTCATTTTAATTTAGTTCAAGATGTTCTTAGTTTTAAAGCTGCTTTTCTTTGAGTCATGTGTTATTTAGAAGTGTGTTTAACCTCCAAGTTTTTGGGGAGTCTTCCAGACTTCTTTCTGTTATTGATTTCCAGCTTAATTCCACTGCAGTCTGAAAGCATCGATTGTATAATTTCTATACTTTTACATTTGTTAAGGGGTGTCTTATAAATCAGAGCGCAGTCTATTTTGGAGTATGTTTCATGTAAGCCTGAGACAAAATGCGCGTTCAGCTGTTGGATGAAGTAGTCTTAGGTGACAAATATATTCATTTGCTTAAGGGTGCCCTTGAGTTCTGCTATGACCTTACTAATTTTCTGCATTTTTGATAAAGAGGTGTTGAAGACTCCTACTATAAGTGTTTTCATCTATTTCTCCCTGTAGTTCTCAGTTTTTGTCTTATGTATTTTGAGGTTCTATTGTTAGGCACATACAGATTAGAAATTCTTAAGGCTTTTTGCAAAATTAATCTCTTTATCATTATGCAGTTCTCCTTGTTCATATTGGTATTTTTTTGTTTTTATATATGTTCTGTCTCAAATTAATATTGCTACTTTGTGGGGGCAACTGGGTGGCTCAGTTGGTTAGGCATCCTAGTCATGCTCTCACCGTTCATGAGTTTGAGCCCCGAGTCGGACTCTGTGCTGACAGCTCAGAGCCTTGAGCTGTCTCCCTCTCTCTCTGTCCCTCCCTCCTTCTCAAAAATAAATAAAAACATTAAAAACTTAAAAACAAATTTGGCTACTTCAAGCTTACTCTTTTGATTATGTTAGCGTGGTATATATCTTTTCTTATAACTTTATCTTTAAAATATATGTCTCTTTATAGTTATGGTGAGTCTTTTTTGTAAGTCTCATATAGTGGGCTCTTATTTTTTTTTATTAACTCTGAGAATCTCTCTCTTAATTGGGGGCTTTTAGACCATTGATACCTAAAGTGACTATTGTTGTGGTTGGGTTAATATCTATATATTTGTTATTTTCTATTTTTATCTTTGTTCTTGTTTCCTATTTTTATCTTCCACTCTTTTTCTGACATTTAAACCTTTCATTGAATATTTTACACAATTCTGGTTTCTGTTATTTTTCAGCATCTCAATTACACATTTTTTTCCTTTAGCATTGCCATAGGTTTTGCAAAATACTTACATAATTAATTCAAGTACACTTTCAACTAACACTATACTATTTTATGGGCAGTGCAAGTACTTTATAATAAATATTCCTAATTCCTACCTCTTATCACTTGTATCATTGTGTGTTACACTTTTACTATAATTTTGAGTGGTTATCTGTCAGAGAAATTACAAATAAAAAAGTTTTTATTTACTTTTTATATTCCTTCTGTAGTACTTCTCCTTTTTTTTTTTTAATGTTTTGTTTATTTTTGATACAGAGAGAGACAGAGCATGAGAGGGGGAGGGGCAGAGAGAGAAGGAGACAGACCAGAAGGAGGCTCCAGGCTCTGAGCTAGCGGTCAGCACAGAGCCTGACTCGGGGCTCGAACCCACGAATGTGAGATCTGACCTGAGCCAAAGTCGGTGGCCCAACCGACTGAGCCACACAGGTGCCCCTACTTCTCCTTTTTAAAATGCAGAGTCATGGGGCATCTAGGTGGCTCAGTCTATTGAGCGTCTGACTTTGGCTCATGTTATGATCTCACGGTTCATGGGTTCATAGCCCTGCATCGGGCTCTGTCTTACTGTAAGCTCAGAACCTGGAGCCTGTCTTCAGATTCTGTGTCTCTTTCTCTCTCTGTTCCTTCCCTATTCATGCTCTGTCTGTGTCTCGCAAAAATAAATAAATGTAAAAAAAATAAAAAATAAAATGTAGATTCAAGTTCCTGATCCATGTCTGGTAACAAACTTGCACATTATTTTTGGTCTGAAAAAGTCTTTATCTCTCTTTTAGTTTTGAAGGACGATTTCTCAGGATACAGAATTCTATATGGTGGTTTTATTTTCACAATACTTTAAGTACTTCACTCCACTCTCATTGCCTGAATGCGTTCTGAGAAATTCAGTGTAATTCTTATCTTTGCTCCTGTATAGATAAGGTTTGCTTTTCTTTCAAGATTTTTTCTTTGTCTTTGGTTTTCTGAAGTTTGATGATGGATGCCTAGGTTTTGGCATTTTTTCCTTCCCGATGTTCTTAGAGATTCCTAGATCTGTGGTTAGGTGCCTGACATCAATTTGAGAAATTGTGGGTCACTGTTTCAAATATTATTTCTGCTCCTCTCTCTTGCTGGTACTTCTGGAATTCCATTATGTGCAAGTGGTATTTTGTACATGTTCCATGGATTTTGGACAATCCCATGTCTTTTTTCCCCAGCCTTTTTTCTCTTTGCTCTTCAATTTCGAAGTTTCTATTGACATTACTTTCAAGTGCAGATTCTTTCCTCAGTCATGTCTAGTCGCCTAAGGAGCCTATCAAAGGTATTGTTTATATTGAGGCCAGAGTTACTGGTCTGTAGCAGTTCTTTTTTATTTTCTCATACAATTTTTTAAATCTTTCCTCACATTGTCCATATATTCTTGTATTCTATTTACATTACTGATTAGACATTTAACATATTATTCATAGTTGTTTTAAATTCCCAGTCTGATAATTTCAACATCTCTGTCATATTGGAGTCTGGGTATGATGCTTGCTCTGTTTCTTCAAAATTCTTGCTTTGTCTTTTAGTGTGAGTTTTTGACTCAGTAGGCTGAGTGAATATCACCCTTGCCAGTGTGGGAGGGCATCATTCACTCTGTTGAAGGCCTGAACAAAACAAAATAGGAATGGCAGGGTAAATTCTCTCCCTGTGTTTGAGCTGAGACATCTATTTTCTCTTGCACTGGGACAATGCCATTTGTGGGTCTTAGGCTTTGGACACAGACTGAAAGGTTAACACCACTCACCTTCATTTTCAAATTGATATAGACAACTTTTAGGTGAAACAGTCATAATCAATCTTGCCAAACTTCTTTCATAAATTCATCTAATAGACGAGTTTCTCAAAGAAGTTGTTCTTTGTATGCTTTTATCAGTAAAGGTTTCTGAGAATATTATAAATGAGTAATTTTAATCTGATGTATGGCTCCTGGTTGAGGCATATAAAATACAGTTGAGAAACCATTCTGTGTGCACAACTATTTCTGTTTATTAATGTTTTTATTAAACTGATTGATTTACATAACATAATCAACATTTCAAATTCACCATTCTCTTTTTAGTCTAATCTGTGTGATCAATTACCATATGTTAAAACAGTTATTCACAGTAAAAGTGATACAATGGTTTTATATTTTTAAAGAATGGTGTCATGTTTAATCCGAGTGAGAAGGGCTGAGTCAGTGAGAGTGAAATCAGCTGTCATTTTAATCGTCTCCCTTGGAATCAATCAATGACTGACTAGGAATCTGAAGGTTATCAGTCACTGAGGAACCACTGTACCCTTTGATCAGGCTCCCATTTCAAAATTAGCATCTTGAATGATTCTCTCCTAGATAGGAGGGTCCATATTTTCAGTTTAACAGTATAACATTTATTACATTGTTTCCCTATTGATAGGCCTTAAGTATTTCTGCTCTTTTTGTGAGTGCCCAGACTAAACATGGGGTGATAATAGAAGTGCCCATGGGGTAACAAATTTGGATTCATTAGAGTTTTACTCTCTCAACTCAGATAACACACACACACACACACACACACACAAAGATACACAACACTGAAATCATTTCCTACTATCCTCACAGGCATATCTTTAATGTTCATGTGAAATAATAGTTCAGTCCAACATAGATATGCAGGTCTCATCTTTTTCATTGCTTCCCAGAAATCTTACTTAAAGATTGCTGTAAAGATATCATTTGACCAATTGATTGATCGATACAGAATTCTATCATCAATATTTAGAGAAAGCATATTTGGTAAAGTAATGACCCCACCACAAAATTTTCACATCCAGACCTCAGAATCTGTAAGCTATAAAGGTATTACATTGCAGGGCTAATAAAATTGCAAAGGTGATTAAATTAAGATATTGAGATGTGGCAATATCTTTGACTATCCGGTGAACACAATACAACATCAAGAGTCTTTACAAAGGAGAAAATCAGAAGACGTACCATATGAGAGGGGGATGGCGTGATGGAAGTAGAGGTCAGAGGAAGAGAGAACTTTAAAAACGGACCATGGACTGAAAAGGGAGGGGAAGGGAGGGAGGGGATGATGGTCAGGGTGGGGGGCACTTGTGGGGAGAAGCACTGGGTGTTATATGGAAACCAATTTGACAATAAACTATTATTAAAAAAAGAAATAAAAAAATAAAAATAAAAAACATGAAAAAAATGCCAGGTTTCTAGAGTTGAATATAGAGCAGGGGCAATGAGTCAAGGAATATAGGTGGCCTCTAGGACTGGAAAAGGCAAAGAAATAAATTCTTACCTAAACCCTACAGAAGGGAACAGTCTTGCCAAAAGTCTGACATTAGCCCACTGAGACCGATTTTGTACTTTGACTTCCCAAACTGTAAGATAATGCTGCATATATATATATTGTTTTCAGGTATTAGTAAGTTAGTGGAAATTTGTTAAACAAGCAACAGTGATCTACTATAACATGAAATACAAAATTTTCTCAATCATACAGGCTTGACCCATTTAATATTGGAACAAGCATCAAAGTCAAACAAATTGCACCTAAAAGGTAATTAGCTTAGAAATCAATAATGAAAAGGATAAATGAGTATAATGCTCTTGGAAAATTTAAAGCACTCTATTGAACAATTCATGGATCAAAGAAGAAGTAAAAGTTTGTGTGTAATAAATTAAAACAAAATGCAGTGAAAATAAGTTGAAGGAAATACATAGCCTTAAATTATATACAATTATATATAAGAAAAACTTGAAAATATTGTCTTCAAACTAAGAACTTAAGAGAAAGAATATAAAAATTAAAAAAATTAAAACAAGTGGAGAATATGCTGAAGATCCATTAAAAATCAAATAAGAAAGAAAAATAAAATAGTAAGGGATTTATTTCCTGGTCATGAAGAAACCTTGTGAAAACAGTGAATTCATAGAAGGGTGGCAAGAAAAAAAAGAATGAAAATATATAAAACATTTTTTTCCCATTTAATGTCACTGCTTCTTGGTCACTGCCCTAAAGTTATTCCTTTTGCTTTACTTTTACCCCGTTCATGTTCTTTCCCTGGCATCAGTTTAGTAAGATGAATTTTAGCTAAATGTGTTCTAGATTCATGATGGATCATGCTTAACTATAAGTGTGTCTTGTCAAGACACACCTTCTCCTTCTTTCTCTTGATTTTCTTTCCTTTTTCCCCTATCTGGAAAGCTTCCTCTAAGGAAAATCTTGGTCTTGGCTCACTGAAGACTGTGCCAAAAAGGGCATCAATTAATTAACCTTCTTTAGCTTAGATGGTCCTACTCTTTTATTTAAATAGAGTTCAGCCTGTTACCAGCAAAGATGGCTTGGCCTTTGTAGTTCTTGTACATGCCCACAACATTGAACAGCTTCCAAATTGAAAAAAAAAATGAAGAAAAGAAGGAAGGAAGAAAGAAAAGAAGAAAGGGTGAAGAAAAGAAGGAAAAGAAAACAAAATAAAGGTATAAAAACAATGTCCAAAGAGTTCACTGATAGAAAAAAATATAGGAAGAAAGTACATACAAACAATATTGTAGATGAAAAATATGTCAGACAATTATATAAATATTATATACCAGACAATTATATAGATATAATAAACCCCACATTAGGAAAAAGGTTAAGGTACTGGGGTGTGTTTAGTCTGAAAAAGTATTACATAATTTAGAAAGTATTTAATATACCATAAAACACTATGTTGCTGTTAATCAGAAAAAAATTAAGCACCTGTTTATTATTTTTTAAGGATTCTTCCTACAAATAAATTTCTTACAAATATTGGGTAATAAACTTGCAAAATTGCAGACAAATATTCACTATCACATATGTTATTTCATAAAATACCATTTTTCATGTAATTATATACATAGCTGAATGGTAGTCACCTCAAAAGCACATAATTATTTTAAAACATCTTCCTTAAGAAATTGGTTGTATGTATCAGTTAAATCAAATCTGATACATAGGCATATACTATGAACCTACGGACATTTTACAATCCCTGCTTTTTCTTCAAATTAAAATTATACCATACAATATAACATATAACACATAATAAAAATAAATATCTACCTTAAATTCTTATTTTCCTTAAAGTTCACCACTCACTTTATTTAAGTTTTGTATTTAACATGGGATGGAACACACTTCTAAATACAGAATTTAGTGTTAATTCTATAAAATATTGCTATCTACAATTGTGATTATTGAATTGGAAAAATTAATCATAAACTATTTCTCTAAGAAAAATACACAGCATATTTATACACTTGAAATCTATTTACTTCTTATTGGTTGTGTAAAATCCCATGTGCTTTAATACATTATTTCATGCATTTTAATACTTCAGGTACGTCCAAAGTGTAAGGAAAGGGGCACCTGGGTGGCTCAGTTGGTTAAGCGTCTGACTTTGGCTCAGGTCATGATCTCAGTTTGTGGGTTCAAGCCCCGCGTCAGGCTCTGTCTGTGCTGACAGCTAGCTCAGAGCCTGGAGCCTGGCTTCAGATTCTGTGTGACCCTCTCTCTCTGACCCTCCCCTGCTCACGCTGTCTTTCTCTCTCTCAAAAATAAATAAGAACATTAAAATAAAAAAAATAAAGTATAAGGAAAGTGTATATGTGCATTTATTCCTTGCAGTCACACTTAAGTCTCCAGACATCTAGTGAAATATATTGTTAGCATAAGTAGTATCTTATTTATCCTGAAGTAAATCAGATTGTTGGCAGTATAAATTTCTATGTCATATTTTAAAATGCTAAAATCACAATCCACTTTTTATTTAACTTTTTAATCATGAAGCAGGTCAGTATTTTATTAAATTCTTGTTTACTCAAAAATAAGGTATTACATAAATCTCACAAAAATTATACTTTGTTTGGAATTTGTCAATGCCAAATGACCTCTGCACCCTGATCATATTATGATATCAGGGAAATAAGAGAGAAAAAGGGAGAGAGAATATCTTATCTCAGTTACTTCTGCTTCAGCTTTTTAAATTTTTATGAGCCTAAATTTTCTCTTTTGCATATTTAGAAAATAAGATTAGCTTTTCTCTTATTTCATTTACAAAAGAAAACAAAAATTAATTAAAGTTTTCTGGCTTCTATTATTCACATTTAGTAGTTTACCTCATTCCAAGAGAAACTGCCCGTAGTTCACCGACACAGGTGCTATCCAGTTTTTCAAACTGTCTCTGTCCTTCATCAGACAATTGACTAGCGGCTTTAAAGTTACTGTGGGTTTGTCATCCACCAATAGCCACCCATTCATTTTAAATAAAAGAAGCATCTCTTTGGTCCGCATTGTGTTTCTTCTTCCACAGAGATGGCATTTTCAACATACTAGATAGATTGCTCAAGTTATATCAAAGAGAAGCAATTCATCTGTGACAAACCAAGATCCATAAAAGAGTTAAGACTCACACTACCTGCCTCTAATCCAATAAGAAAGGTTGGGTTTATCTTTCACGGATGAGAACAAAGAAAGTAACTGACCCATGAAATGAGAAATGTAACTGAATAACTTCTGGATGTGAAAGGAGAAAAGTTGTTGACCGAGTATCACACAATCTTGAACATAGAATAATATGGTGCAGGGAAGGAGGTGGGGCATCCAAATGGTTGAATTGGTCTTGAAAATGTGATATAAGTTATATATAAGGCGAATATAATTAAAATGTTATGAAGCTTTGATAAAAATAACCATCTTTCTAGGACGTATTTTAATTCCCACCCACACTTGCATCTGTCTATCTATCTGTCTATCTATCATCTATCTATCTATCCCTGATCAAATATATGTTTTTGTATGTAGCATTGTGAATATGAAAATGATAATCTTTCAGGATTTAAAAAAGTTATTTATATTAGAGAGAGGGAGTGGGAGAGAGAGAGAGAGAGAGAGAGTGAAAATCAAAAAGAGAGAGAGTAAACTAGCACAAGCAGGGGAAGGGCAGAGAGAGGGGGAGACAGAATCTGAAGCAGGCTCCAGGCTCTGAGCTATCAGCACAGAGCCTGATGCAGGGCTCAAATTTAGGAACCATGAGATCATGACTTGAGCTGAAGTTAGAGGCTTCACCAACTGAGTGACCCAGTGCCCCTCAGGATTTTGAATACCTAAATTTGTCCATGCATTTATACTTATCTGATTAAAATAATTACATTGATAATAACATTAATAGTGAAACACATTCAATACTTTTAAAGTAGCTAGGCATGCCTCTAGTGATTTTACTCAGAAAATTTGTTTAATCTTTAGAAAAGTTTTATGCAGTAGAAGCCATTTTATCCACATTTTACAGTTGAGAAAACTGAGGAATAGAAGGTTTAAATAACTTTTCCTAGGTCACTGAGCCAGTAAGCTGGGGAAAGAGTTTTTAAACCTCAGAAGTCTGAATTCAGAACACATGAATTTAACTACTGTGATATATCACACTTCAGTTTGACTATCATCGATTCTTGAGTTAAAATGAATAATGGAAACTATTATTTAATCTGCATCTGTTCCAATGGGGGGAAAATCCAGTCTACAGGATATATAGCACCAACAAATTCTTAGTAATTGTTGAGGGAAAACAAAACAAAATGAATGATTGGGTAAATAATTCTTAAAAATGAAAATCAATCCTATTTTCAATAAATTTGATGAGTGTGGGATTCATGAATCTGAGTGCTATTCCAATAAATCAGAGCACCTCTGGTAGTTAGAATTAAATTGCTTATTTTGGAAAAGATCTGGCTCCTATAATTTAACTCCGTGATCATAATTTTATCGTCTATTTTTTGTACAAGCCTTTACTAACATTTAAAGAACTTTAAATCTTAGTTTCCATTCTGAATTTGTGTAGATGCCTCATTCTATTTTTAAGACTACTATGAGATATTTTTACAGTATAAATTTATTTTCATTTATAAAATATATTAATGTTCTGATATGTAGTCTGTATTTATCTATAGAGCTTTAAAATTTGATTACATTTTATATGTAATGTTTAATTGTATGACATATTGAAATTTTCCCTATTATGAAATAGATGTTACTAAGAAACCTCCTTTTGTGATATTCTAGTCATTAGCATAAGCCCAAAATAGCCATTATTTCAATTCTAACACCATAGATTAGGTTTTTTGGGTTTATTTATTTTTCTACACATATCTCTAGTTTGTATATTTTCATTAGCTAAATATTCATTTATAAGATTTAACTTTGGTGTTTTGCTGTTTCAGGTAAAAATAATTATTTTTTATTGCTGTATAATATTCTATTTTATAAATGCATCAATGGTTTTAATCTATTTGTGTTTCTGGTCATTTGAATTGTTTGCCATATTGAAAGTTATAAAAATAGTTCTACAACCGTTTTTGTCGGGTTTTTTGTTGTTGTTGAATATATGAACACATTTTGGATATTTCTCTTGACATATGTATATGTATATGTATATATATATATATATATATATATATATAGAGAGAGAGAGAGAGAGAGAGAGAAGTTAAATTTGAGGGGGGGAGGCACCTGAGTGGCCTAGCCGGTTGAGTGTCCGACTTCAGCTCAAGTCATGAACTCATGTTGTAAGTCTGAGCCCAGCCTCGGGCTCTGTTCTGATAGCTTAGAGTCTGGAGCCTGTTTCAGATTCTGTGTCTCTCTCCCTGTCTCTGCCCCTCACCCACTCACTGTCTGTCTCCCTCTGTAGCTCAAAAACAAATAAATGTTAAATAATGGTTTTTTTTTAAGTCAAATTTCCATTTCACAGCACTGTATATGTTTAGCTAATAGTAGATACTGGCAAAAAAGATTTCCACACTGGCTGTAAAAATGTATACTACCAACAGCAGAGTATAGAATTATAGCTATTACAAATTCTTACCAGTGCATAGTATTGTTGCCCTGTTTTTTCATTAATAGAGCGTGGATTATCGTAGGTGCCACAATGAAGGTTTAATTTACTTTTCTGTAGTGACTAATGAAGTTAATTACCATTTTATGTGTCTATTGATCATTTTGAAATCCTCTTCTTTAGAATGACATTCTAAGTCTTTTGCAGTTTACTAAGTTTTCTCTATTTTGCTACTTGATTTGTAAATGCTCTTGGTATACCTTTTAAAAGGACACTTTATCAAATATATATGCAATCGTCTGTCTTTTAGTCTTTTAATGGTGTCATTACAAAAAAGCAACTTTGGGGCACCTGAGTGGCTCAGTCGGATAAGTGTCTAACTTCAGCTCAGGTCATGATCTCACAGGTCATGGGTTCCAACCCTGCAGCAGGATCTGTGCTGACAGCTCAGAGCCTGAAGCCTGCTTCACATTCTGTGTCTCCCTCTTTTTCTACCCCTCTCTCACTCACACCCTGTCTGTCTCTCTCTCTCAAAACTAAATAAACCTTAAAAAAAGAAGATATAACACTTATTTGTGTTCTATTAAAAATATTTGCCCAGTCCACTTTAATTTATCGAAGGCAATACTTACGGGCCCATGTGGCTATAACATTTTTATTAGGAGTTATACAATTTTAGTAGCAGAAAGCAATTTGGTGGTGATATCAAACTTCTTTAAAAAACCATTCATTCTAAAACTTATCCTTCCCCACTCTCAAATCCTTGGTTTTGAGCTAAGCATGGTGATACACACTTTATCTTTAAAAAGTTTGAGAAAGGATTTCTTCTTGTTGATACAATATCTCAAATTTATAAATTTTTTGATTTGCAATATTACAATAAAAATTGAAGGAAGCACTCAGATGGCAATTACAACCAAAATGTTTTTTTCTATTTTATACCAGATGTATGATCTCAAAATGACTATTCCCACCTTTCATCAGAAACTAAAGGTACCAAGAGTTATTTTTATCCACTTCTAAACAAGTTTGAGTGGATTGAATAACTAGTGTATATAAAGGTCTTACTGAGTCTTGAGAAATGCAATTAGAAGTCAGTGTAGTTGGTTTAAAAATGTCCCACAATAACATCGTTTTTAAATTAAAGGGGAACATTCCAAAATCATGTGCTTATAAAATCATATATATATAGCCCAATAACACAATATGGCCCCTTAATCTTCTGTTTCTTGCAATTTGACTTTAGAGAATCAGTCATTTTTTTATGAAAACTTGTTTATTTAAATGAATATGTATGCAAGTATATTTATTCTTCAAGAAGTGTCCATAAATATCATCCAATTTTGAGAGTGTATGATTCACCCCATAGAGATTAAGAGCAACTGTCCTTGAATAATCTTCCTTATAAAAATAATGTAAAAAATCATAGCAAGTAAATAAGGCATGCCACTGGTTGCTGCCTGCCTGTTTATGATCACTGTCCTGCTGGGCTTATTTTATATCCTTCCATTTATACTCAGGGAGTGAGCCATTTCTGAACAGTGATAAATAGAGATACAGAACAGCACTTCTTAATTCTTCCACATTTTAACATTTAAAGTTTGTAAGTTTCTTATAACTAAAAGCCAGTCATTTTCCAACTGGTATTAAACCCTTTGGAATACATTTAGTTTAAAACAAATTATTCAAATGGAAAATGCTAAATATCCACTAATGTTGGCCAAATAGATATTATTTTCTTTCTTTTAGGTAGAGTTTATGATGAATAAGCCTGAAACATGTGGAGACCCAGCAAAGGCAAGGAGTGACTGACTTTATTTATATTCCAAATCCATATAACTAGTTTTCTAATATTAAAATTAAGCAATGTATCACATTAGAGTAAACTATTGACATCAGAGAAGCTAGGTGAAGATTTATAGACATATTTGCCATTTTTATGTAAATCTAAAAATACATCAAACTTTAAAAAATACAAAAATTCCTTTTTTATTAAATACAATCTTTTGTGAAAAACCATTGTGCAAAATTAAGATTGTATGACTGGAAATGTGCAAAGGTACAGGAAGGGGAAGAGATGGGAGTGTTATCAGAACACATTATGAAATTATATCTAAAGTATTTATATGGCCCTTTTCAATTTTCAGTCAGAGTATTCTATAGGTGAAAGAAATGTTAAAGAAAAAAAATTGAGATTTTTTTCCATGAACGGTGATCATTATAGCTTTTGATGACACCTACTAGTATATTCATGGTTTATTTTCACAGACCTATAAATGTGTGTTAATCCCTACTAAGTATTTTGTACAAGAGAGTCAAAGTGAAATAAATCAAACCTATCCCTGCCCTAAGGAACCTAAGACTAGTGGGAAACCCAGTAAACCATAAAATAAGCAAATAACTAAATGTAAATTTGTATCTATGATAGGTGTTGTATGAAAAATGTTCGTGGATATGAAAGTGTATAAGAAGTTTAGAAGGGATGGACTTTTTTCTGTTATGGAAAATCATAAATTGTCCTTTGAAGAAAATTAGTAATGATCCACTGTGTATATGTAGATAGCTTGCTGATTTGAACTGGAAATGGATTTTCAGGGTGTCTTGGTCCACCAACGGCTGGTAGAGAAAGAGAGTAAACAATAAAATATTCTGAAATAAGCAGAACATTGAACACTTTATTTCCCTGACCTTTTCCACCAAGGATAGATGGCCTGAAATAAGATATAAAATGATGATGTTTTGGCAATAATTTACAAAAATAGTCTGGGACTAAATAAGAACATATGCAGGTAAACGTTAGGGAGATACATGTGGATGATCCTCTTGAAAGTGTTTCAGTCTTAAAGTTTGTGTGTTTCACTGTTGAGTATGTGATGTCTATTACAACCTCCCGAGGAAAAGTCCCACTCCTTCAGGGGCAATGGTCCCTCATGTCAGCCCAGTCACACAGCACTGGATGAAAAGACACTCACATAGAGAAGAGGTAGAGCAAAATCAAATTCACCAGTGGATTTAGGTCTTTAATCACCAGTGGATCTCATGCCATAGCCCAGGCACCTCTGTCATGCTGCAAGCAAAGGACCCTATTCCCTCCAGGAATACACATAGGACTGGCAAGGTGCCACACACAAAGCAATAAACCCAGCATTGGCTGTGAGCACTTTATGTCTCTGCAAGAAAGTGTTACAAACTCAGGGTCCATTCTTATGTGTCTAAGAAGATCTCAAAAAACTACATGAGACTGCCTTTCCTATAACCCATGTAAATGTTTTCCAAATGCCTTACTGCAGAAGAGATTCTTAATAATCTGTCCTATGATATCAATCAACTTTTTTCCTTCATGCTACAAATATTTGATCAATAGGAAGAATTCCTGAAGGATTGACTCTATATGTGTTCAATGTTATATACTTCCCTCCATAAAGTCTGGGCTAGGAATTGACATTCTAATATGGAACTCACTCTCTAATACCATAACCTAAAGGAGATATACCTTTCTAGCGATATAAACCACTTCTTTTATAGTGGTAATGACACTAGGTAGATTCCATTATAGATTATAGAAGAGATGAGAGAACGGATAATCATGGACTCTGTTGAATAGCATATGTATATCAGATTTCAGTTTCCCACTTCCTGCTTGTAGTCTTACCATCTGCAAGTATCCCACACATGAACAAAAGGTGGAATTCATAAGAAAAAAGTAAAGCAATGTGTCAGTTCCCATGGATTAAATGGTTACTATTTTAAGTTACACATCGGAAGAACTTGGATCTATACAATGGAAAATAGTCTCTTTAAGACTTTCTCATAGTGCAACTTGGGGAAAAATACACCTTTGGAGTCTGAAGTATTATCCAAAAGGGAATTTTATATATCCTAATATTTGTTCCATTTATTTCATCACCAAAATATACAGGTACCAAAACCAAGGGGAGAGCACTATTTATAATTAAACTTAATAATCTACTTACAAATTTTGACATCTTCCTCATAACTATGAGTCCTACTGAGTTAGTATTTTTTAATGCCCAAATTGGAATCTATCAGGTACCCCAGAAATGACTACTTGTACTTGCTGTTTCTTTTATTATTATTTAATTGCTTTGTATTTATTCTTGCTGTAGAAGTTCTTCATGCCAAGAAAATATCATTTAAGAATAGGATATAAAAATGATTATCCTCTGTCTCAAAAATCTAGAAATTTCACCAGATATAGTCTGATAAAATTAAATGAAAGAAGCCCATAGTAGGAAATCTCTATTTTTGCATGCAAACCATTTTATCATAGTGTTCCTCAAAATTTAAAAATCTCAGGGATCTAATCTTTAAATCTCAGCTAAAGGAAGTTAAGCTAAGCTGAATTGGACTTTTGTAGGAATACTTATATTTATCAAGCAAAAGAAAAGATGGCATATTCTTCATGATTTTAAAATAATTCCCTCAAACTAGGTAAAATATGATTTCATAATAAGCTAATATGCCAGAAAAAATATGTATAGGTAGCAAATCTAGAAGTCTTAGTAATCTGACAATAATTTTTTTTTATAGAAAAGCAAATTAGTGATGTGATAGGTTATAGCCAATTCTGCTATAGAGAAACCTCAAATAACCCCAATGGCATAGCACTGAATATTATGGGCAGTAGATAGATGCTTGCAAAATATACTGTGAATTTGCACACTTGTTTAAATAAGGCCATTTAAGTGTCATATATAATATATATTGAAGATTATGAACCCAGAAGCCAGACAGTATGTATGCCTGGAGAAGTTTCAGTGGAATCCTTTTCAGTAATAATATACAGGGTTAAGTAGACCCATTGCAGCTCAATGGTTTCTCAACTGAGGCATTCCAAACTTGGTCTGAACTGGTGGAGATGAATTTGACATGTGAGCAATTTTTCTGGCAATTTCAAATGAAAGTATAAAAGCCTGAGAGAGGGAGAGTCCCTGTGACAGGCATTTGAAAGTGATACTGCCTGAGTGAGTGGAAATAGAACTCATGGTTTGGGTAGCTTTTCTACACAATGCTTTTCATGAAGACACGCATGTCAACACATTGTTCTGCTAAGCACTAGAGCTCAACAGGTCCCTGATGGTAAGAAAGGAGACCACATTCTTCCATATGTAAAGGTCTACAGAGCATAATAAAGAATGAGGTTCATGCTTAATGACTTAGAACATTTACACAATTTCAAGATAGCACAAACTGAAATGACTGGAGCCTCTAACTACTTGGATTATGTGAATTTGGGAGGATGAGAATGAGTGAGTAGACATCACTGAAAGGAATTAGGAAGCTTTGATTTAAAATCAGGGGCACTTGGGTGGCTCAATCGGTTAAGTGTCCGACTTCGGCTCAGATCATGATCTCACCGGTTCGTGGACTCAGAGCCTGGAGCCTGCATCAGATTCTGTGTCTCTCTCTCTCTTTGCTCCTCCCATGCTCATGCTGTCTTTCTCTCTCAAAAATAAATAAACACATTAAAAAAATAAAATCATGTATGTATAATTATGGTTTATCCAGAAATACCAGAAAAGTGATGGAGAGATCGGACTCTGTGGAGTTTGATTATAGGCAATGTTCTTGGTCTCATATCCGGTTGTCTTTTCCAGTTTCTTTCTCTGTTTCAGAATATATTCATGATGTTAAAATGTTATAATTTGATTATTTTTAAGTTTTATCATTTTAATTTATTAAATACACAGTTATACTCAATACTGTATGTGAACCCACTTGTTACTGGTGAGTTTACTTCTAAAAAGGAAGTTAAATATTTTTGTAAACCTATTGGAATATATATATATATATATACATATATATATATATATATATATATAGAGAGAGAGAGAGAGAGAGAGAGAGAGAGAGAGAGACATATATGGAATATATATCAAGACTTGAGCTGAGATCAAGAGACACTTAACCAACTGAGTGACCCAAGCACCCCTAGTTGGATATATTCACTAGAGTACAAGTTTTAAAATAGTAGCTGAAATCTCTTGATTTAACTTAGGTGTTTCAAGAGTTTTTCATAAGTTAGCCAGTGTCTCATCTTTGTAACAAGCCCATGAGACAGGAACTATTTTTTATTCTCATTTTATAGATAAGAAAATGGAGACAAAGAAAGGTTGAGCCCCAAGCTAACACCCTCAGCTGGTGGAGACAGAGCCCAGGATAACACCCCTGTAGACTGTCTTCTTAGTCTAAACTTAACCTCTATGCTACACAGCTTCATGGGTTTAAACTATACATGCACTTCTAGAATTTTATCTTGGGGTGCGGGGGTGGTTCAGTCAGTTAAACATCTAACTTGAGCTCAGGTCATGACCTCACAGTTCATGGATTTGAGCCCCACATCCGGCTCTGTTTGCCACTTAGAGCCTAGATCCTGCTTCAGATTCTGTGTCTCCCCCTCTCTCTGGTCCCTCCCTGCTCACACTTTGTATCTCTCTCTCAAAAATAAATAAAATAAACATAAAAAGAAGTTTATCTTACATGGAGGAGTGTTACAAATATTAATTATATGGGAAATGTTTGTGATTGATATTCGCTATAATCAATAGAGTAAAATGAACAGGAAAAAAATCCCTATGAATATATTACCTGTGGCGGCTGTTCAATGACAGGATTATGGTAGGTTTTATTCTTCATACATTTGTGCACTTCCCGAGTCTTTTCCAATAAACATATATTATTTTATAAGGAGCAAAGCAAAAATAAAAATGCTTTTATCCATTGCTTCATTGCTTACTTCAGTCTAGCTAAAATATTAATTACCTCCAATGGCTGCACAGAGAAAGACAGTAACATTGGAAACCTTCTATTATTTTTGTTAAGTGGTTTTGGAACACCCAGAACAAAATGCCTCATGTAAATAGGTTCTCAAGAAATGATAGTGAAAGGGCTAATTTTCCTGCAGTAGAAAACTGTGGTCAGCTGCGGACTAAGTGATGATTTTCATGAAGAACTTTCACTGCATAAGCCCAACTTGCCTCAGAGATGGAAACATACACACAGCCACCCTGTTTGTGAGTGACTCTCATCAACCAATTAAGAAATTGTTCTCTTGAAGTTATTTTTTGTAGTATGATAATTTAGGTTTTTATCAAGTAACAAATGCACTGTTTTTGCATTCACGATCTATTTCCCTGATAGTCTTGCCATTTTGATTCAGAAACATAGAATTTGCAAGCACCTTATAATTTGCGTGATTTTTCAGATTTTTGTAAATATTCTTTTATTTTGAGCTAATTGTGTATTGTATGACTTCATGAATTAAACACGCTTGAGGGTAACTTAAAATGATTTTTTATAACCAAATGTAAGTTGGCTTGTTCAAAATTAGATGCATCATACTCATCAAATGTCAGTCAGATTGTTCTACTCAGTGTGTGCTTTACTAACAATCTAAAGAGACTTCTAGTCCTTTATAGGAAACATACCAGTAGAAATTCTACTGAAATTTGCATGATATGTAGTAATAAATCTGTCTTGATCTGAATTTAGCTCTAAATATTTAAATATTGTGTTTAAATATAAAGATAATTATAATGAAATGAGATTTGTATCTTTCAAATTACAGTTATAAAAATTCCTGAAGTGGTTATTAAGCTGTAAACAAAACTAAGTCTAATTATTCATTGAATATTTAGAAAATAAAGGATGGCAATATGTTTAAAAGTACCTTCTGCCTTGAAAGACTCAGAGTTCTATTTTATTTAAGAAAATTTAATGTTTATTTATTTTTAAGAGAGAGCGACACACACACACACCCACACACACAGGGTGAGCAGAGGAGGGGCAGAGAGAGAGGGAGACACAGAATCCAAAGCTGGCTCCATGCTCTAAGCTGTCAGCATAGAGCCCGTTGTGGAGCTAGAAACCATGAAGTGTGAGATGGTGATCTGAAAGGAAGTCTGATTTTAACTGACTGAGCCACCCAGGCGCCCTGAAAGACTTAGAGTTTTAGCAAATATTTGACATACATTAAGAATCTTGCTTGAGTTATTACAATACTTTTATATATTGTTTATTTCCCTTTGGCTCTATGTTTTGTTTTGTCCTCCAGAACTTACCGAAGTTCGTGATACATCAAGGGTCTTTTGCATCACAGTCTTACCTCTGTGAGAAGATACTCTATTGTTTGAATTTCTCTTAACGCAAGCTCCAGTTGACATTTTCTTACATTCCCCAAGAACATACAGTTTGAACTTCGTAAAAAAAAAAAATTGACAAGTTACTTAACAATGACACTTGAACATAACTGTCTTTTCCCCTCACATCCTTGAAAATATTGATTAGAATTAAATATCAATCTTGAGCTGTCTCCTGGAAGAAAAATAAAGTCAGTACTTTATTTCCCATTATTGCAATTCATTTATTCATTAAAGCAAAAAAGTATTGATTACCTACAATGCGTCAGTCAGAATTCTTTTTTTAATTTTTTAAAATTTTATTTAAATCCAAGTCAGTTAGCATGTAGTGTAATAATGATTTCAGGAGTAGAATTTAGTGATTCATCACTCGCATGTAACACCCTGTGCTCATCCCAAAGAATGCCCTCTTTCTGTCAGTTGGAATTCCAAGCATTAAAGATAAAGCAGGATCCAAAATATCCAAATCTTAAACATGAATTGGTTGTTTGAAATTACATGTTGTTTTCAAATTGTTGTTTCTCTATTTTATATATAGATTTATTTAAAAATTGCATGGTTATTACATACATATAATTTTTTTAAAAGGTTTCTTACCTTGACCTCCTTGTGAAGTTTTTCCTTCTATTTTCATATTTTAAAACGCTAGAAAAAGCCTGGAAAGAAATGTCAGTATTAATGATATTATATCAATCAATTATATATTGCTATTTCATTAAGAATTTGATTTGTATACTCTCTCAAAAACAAAGATTAAAAATTTTTAAAAATAAAAAGGGGCATCTAGGTGGTTCAGTTGGTTAAGCTTCTGACTTCATCTTGGGGTTCATGAGTTCAAGCCCTGCACTGGGTTCCATGCTGGCAGCTCAGAGCCTGGAGCCTGCTACAGATTCTGTGTCTCCTGCTCTCTCTATTCCACCACAACTTACACTCTGTCTCTTTCTCTCTCTCTCTCTCTCAAAAATAAATAAAGATGAAAGAATTGGATTTGTATTTTATCAAAAGCCATTTAAGATTTAAACATTCAATAAAATACTTACATGTTTTATAAGGTACTGAATATTAAACTATGCTTTCATTTGTTTGTTTGTTTGTTTAGTTATTTTTGAGAGAAAAAGACAGCAGGGAAAGGACAGAGAGGGAGAGGGAGAGAGAGAGAGAATCCTAAGGATGTTCTGTGCTGACAATGCAGAAACACTGACAGGGGGCTTGATTCCACCATGAGATCATCACCTGAGCAAAAATCAAGAGTCAGTCACTTAACTGACTGAACCACTCAGGCAATCACATGCTTTTTTTTTTTTTTTTTTTTTTTTGCCCTAAACCCCTCTCAGTTTGTCCTGATTTGGCCTACGTATTCACCAATTAAATATTCATTATAGGTTTACTCTTTCTTTCTTCTTTTCTTTTTTCTTTCTTTTTTTCATTATACTTTAGCTTATAATTTGAGACCATTTTTTAAGAAAAATTCTTACAAAATATTTCAATCTGAAGGGATGAATTCACCAGCTATTGCTTTATAAAAAATATCTTAAATATCAGTAGCCTAAAATAACCTCTAGCAATTGCTAACATTTATACACAACTTTTCTTCCAAGTTGGCAATTAACTGTGGGTCCGTGAGTGGTCCTGTCCATCTGGTAGGGCCTCTCTTTTTGAAGGATAGCTGGTCTGGAATGGTCTCCTTTCAGACTGCTGGATTCTTCTCCATGTAATCTCATATAGAATATTTCCAACTTGCCTGTGCCTTTGAATGAAAAAGCGAAAGAAAAGTCAATTTTTTAATACTAAGTTTGGGCATGTTTGTTATACAGCAATAGCTACCTGATTCAGGAAGTGTTCAGTGGGGGATGAAGGCATAACAGAAACTTGGAATATGTGGCATTGACTCCAGGACTTTCAGTGGGCAGAGGTTGAAACACGGGAAGTCCATCATTAGTGAAGTCTGCAAAAGTGTGAAGAAGATGTCATTGGAGGATAGTAAAATGGCAGCCTGTAATATGTAACAGCACAGCAACTGGTACAAAATTTAACAGGAAATTTTAATGATAGAAACTGTAGCATAAACATCTGAGTTTGACTAAGAGGATCTCCAGGTAGAATATTGAAAGCTTCAGCTAATTGCTCCTAACTGTGTATAATAACTGCAAGAAAGAGAGGAGCTGAGAAAAGCGGCCAGTTTGTACTTAGAATATGAAAGAAACGTAAAGAGGCGAGGTCTTGTTAGGTTAGGAAATCATTTCTCATTTGAAGCCTCTCAATCTCTCTTCAAGGTTAGAATATTCTTCTTAACATTTCATTAGAAGAGCACTTAACATAATACCTTGTGTATATAATTGTAGGACCTCAGTTAGAAAGTCTCAAAGAAATTAGTGTGATGAGTTCAGATTTCCATTTTTTAACTACAAAAGATTAAAGCAGGATGTCTGGATGAGAAACTTTTTTAACTTTCTTCAAACATATAAGATAATTATAGCTAGTGACGGCAAAGATGTCTTGGTTTTTCATCTTGGCTTTATCTAAAGCTTCATTCATTCATTCTCTGCATTTTATTCAATACACATTCACAAAAATATTCTGGTATAAAGTGATCAGGATAGAAAAATATGTAAAATTTACAATTTTTTCATTCAGCTATAAGTGCTCAGATGGAAAACTGAGAGGTTAAAGTATGTTTCTGAGGGACACAGCAGCATTAAATCAAACTCCTATGACGGTTGCTGAATACCCCAAAGAAGCTAAATGGCAAGGTAAAATACCACGTAAGTTCTACCTTAAAATTTATTTAATTTTGCCTTATAATCCATAAACATACAGGCTAATTTTGCTATAAATATAATGTTTTAATTCTAAAGATATTGTAGCTTTAAGAAACAACACTGCATAAAAGCATGCGGAAAATAATCTTATCTTGAAAATTAATATTTAAGAATTATCATCTATGTTCAATACTGTAATATGCAGTAGTATACAGAAAGCAGAAGCCAGAACATAATAGTAGAAAAATGATGAAATATGTTGATTGTTTATTATATGCTAACCACAGTTTTTAATGTTTACATATGTTAAGTTTTATGATCCTCCAAAAATATATGAATTAGTTATGTTATTACCATTTATAGATGAGAAAACTGAAGGGGAGAGTGAAAAACCATACAGCAGAAATAGAGTAAGAAGTAGAGCTTGGATCAAAATACAGTCTAGTTCTGAAAAAGATATGAAGTTCTACTTTTTTTGTTTTATGAATAAACGTAGTATATTTGTCCTGTATGCAATAAAAACCTTTTAAAGAATATTTTGTTTGTTTTGATTTTGGAATTTTCTCTTTTAACTAGTTATAAATTGCTCTGAAATTTTCTTCTAGTCTATTGTTTGTTCAATAATTATTTTTTTATTTTATTTTGTTGCATTTTTATATATTCGGCTTCTCTTTTGATATACTCCATCTTATTACACTTTTTGCTCATCTTTCTTCATTTTATTTATTTTTTAAAAATATTTTAAAATGTCTATTTATTTTGAGAGAGAGAGAGCATGTGTGCAGGAGCAAGGAAAAGGCAGAGAGAGAGAGGGAGAGAGAGAATCATGAGCAGGCTCCGCACAAAACAGCTCAGAACCTGACATGGGCCTGTATCTCAGAATCCTGAGATCATGACCTTAGCTGAAATCAAGAGTCTGATGCTTAGCCAACTGAGCCACCCCGGTTCCCCTTCTTTCTTCATTTTAAAGGTTTTTTTTTTTTTTTTAACTCCACTCTCTACAGCATCACTGAGTCTCAACAGATAAATCACTTTACCCTTCCATTTTTCTGATAATAGAGATGGCTCAGCAGACCTTTCTTCAACGCATTCTTATGTTTGCCGCTTTGTTTTTAACTTACAGCCATTTATTATTAATGTTTAGGGTGTAGTAAGTAGTAAAATAATTAACATTAATATTTTTTCCTTGTGGTGCCTGGGTGGCTATGTCAGTTAAGCATCTGACTTCAGATCAGGTTATGATTTCATGGTTCATGAGATGAAGTCCCGCATGGGGCTCTCTGCTGTCAGCACAGAGCTCACTTTGGATCCTCTGTCTCCTTTCTCTGCTACTCCCCTCTTCACTCTCTCTCATTCTCTCTCAAAAATCAATGCACATTAATTTTTTTTCATAAAATAGTATTAGCCATGTTCCATCCATTTTTATATGCAATGAATGTCCTCACAGGAACAGAGCAGATTTTCTAGTCCAACAGCAGTTTCAAAAAGGGTTTAATTTAATGCTCTACCTTCTGCCTATTTCTCTGAAACAGGTAAAAAATCCATAACCACTTGAAAATGTCAATAAACCATTAGCTTATATTGAAAATCAAAATTTCAAAAAAGGTTTTTGAAAATGATAAACAGTTGTTATATTAATAATATTTGGAATGGACAATATTGCAAAAATGGATAATTACTCTGATAATATATTTTCCTCTTAATATGAAGGAAGAAAATATACATACTAATAATAATTTGAAAAAAATTATACAAAAGAGATGTGGTCTAACTGATTAAAATATTGTGGCCAATAAATATAAACATACAAAAGTAGAAATCATGAAATTAATACAATAAATTTATAAAATAAATTAGTGATATGTATAATTTCTGAATATTAGACAATTACTACAAAGATGCTTGTTATTATTACATATGTTATTATGATACTATTGGATCATTTTTAATACGCAGCTTTAAAGTATTAAAATTAACCTTAGAATTCTATTCTCTTTTTTTTCCTTTCTTTTCTTTATTTTTCTTTCTTTCTTTATTTTTTTTTGATAAAGAGAGTGTGAGCAGAAAAGGGACAGATGGAGAAGATGAGAGAGTCTTAAAAAGTCTCCTCACCCAGAATGGAGTGGAAATGGGGCTCCATCTCACCACCATGAGATTATGATATGAACCAAAATCAAGTTGGACGCTTAAATGAACCACTTAAGTGTCCTTAGAATTGTTTTCTTCCTTTCTCTTTTTTAGTAGGATTCACACCTAGTGCAAAACCCAGCACAAGGCTTGAACTCACGACTTTGAGATCAAGACCTGAGCTGGGATCAAGTATCAGATACTTAACCAGCTGAGCCACCCAAGCACCTCATGAATTGTATTCTTAACATAAAACTTAGGTAAACAGTTTCCATGGAAGTTTCCTATAAAATCTATAACAACCTGTTACAGAATAGCATTTTTCTTTATTCTATATGTAAACTGTAGATGTATAAGTAACATTCATTTAGAGATTAATGAATACCAGTGCCAAAATATTGAAATATCAAAATAGTATTATTTTTAAAATTCTAGTTGAAATAAAGATACAATTAAATCAATATCATAATAATTTTCAAATGTCTGTGTTGTATTTAAGTTTCAGTGAACATAGAGTTGCCAGATACCAACTTGTGTTTAATATGAATGGAATCAATGTTCCCACTTCTATATATTAAAAACAAAATAATAAAGAAAAACATTACTGATAGTGTTAAATTAAAACACCAGTTGAATTTTTAAGGATATAATAAGGCATTAATATGTAAAATGAGATAAATTATGTTAACATGAAAAGAATAGTTGCTATGCAAGCATACTATAGAATATTTATATACCATAAAAAGCAGTGGGAAAAAAGATTAATTATTTATAATACTATAAAGCTATAATGGGTTCAAAAATATAATGGAATATAATACTGTAATCAGTTATTGTGAAATTAAATGTCAGCAAATACTATTAGATTGTAGCTTAATTTTCCTAGGTGATAATTCATACACAAATTACCATTTTGCATATTAAACCTACATAAATAACACTGTAGTTATTGCTGGGAAAAATTATGTTACTACTGAGTAGATTCAATAGTAAATTACCTACTTATTATTACTGCACAAAACTAATCCACCATACAAATACTCAACTTTATGTTCATAGAATTTGAAAGCCAAAAAGTACTTTTAAAGTCAATTTTGAGTTTATTTTCCAAATATGGAATATATATGATTGTAACATATGATATCACTTATTTACTGTGAGAACCTGAGTTCTACTTTTGTCTCTTTATGAAACAAATAAAAAGATACACTCACTGCCTTGAGACTCTGAATTGAGATTTCTCCCAGTCTCTTGTTCAACAACTTCTGGTCCTGGTTTCCTTTCTGTTTCTTTTTCAAGAAGAGAAAACAATGGGAAAAGAAGCAATGCGAATACTCTCCCAGAAATACTGTGAATGACATGAACCCAGCAGTTGACTGAAACAAGAAAAATATCCGCATGGTTAGCAAATATAACTGTCCATTGTAATCAGTAGTAACTGGAAAAGGAAATTAAGATTGTACATATATATAATTTGTATGTGTTAAGTGTATATGTATATGTACTTATATAAGTATCAACCTTTAATAATTAAGCCAGCGACGTTTTTTATTTTTTAAAGTAATCTCTACACTCAACATGGAATTTGAACTCAGAACCATAAGATCAAGAATCCTATGTGCTACCTACTAACAGAGCGGCCAGCCAGGAACCCCTAAACTAGTAGAATTTTTAAAAAAACTTTGGAAAATAATATATTTATTTGCATTATATATTGTTATAAATATTTTATTTATTTTAACATTTATTTATTTTTGAGAGACAGAGAAGAAGTGGGAGAGGGGCAGAGAGAGAGGGAGACACAGAATCTGAAGTAGGCTCCAGGCTCTGAGCCGTCAGCACAGAGCCGTATGCGGGGCTTGAACCCACAAACCATGAGATCATCACCTGAGCCAAAGTCGGACACTTAACTGACTGATCCACCTAGGCACCCCTATTATATTTTAGACAAGGGGCTCAAGCCCACAAACTGTGAGATTGTGACCTGAACTGAAGTCAGATGTTTAACTGATGAGCCACCCAGGCACCCCTGTTATAAATATTTTAGAAAGTAATCTACCAATGACTATTGAAATTAAACATGTAGACTAACTGACCTAATAATTCTCTATGGAAACTTTTTAAAACTTTTCTTTATAGAAATATCAATACATTAAAATAAATGCATATATTGTAAAAATTATATACATATATATTGGTTTGCTAGAGCTGCCATAACAAAAGTTTCACAGACTGGATAGCTTAAATAATTTCAATGTCTTTTCTCACCAGTCAGAAGTGTATAAGGTTGAGATAAAGGTATAGGATGGTTGGTTTCTTCTGAATCCTTTTTCTTGCTTGCAGTTGTCCACTTTTCCCTGTGTCTTCATATGATTTTCCCTGTGCATGCCTTCATCCTAATCTCTTCTAAGTACACCTGTCATAGTGGATTAATTAGTGCTTTTAAAAAGCCACCTCCAGAGGTGCCTGGGTGGTTCAGTCAGTTGGTCGTCTAACTCTTGATGTCGGCTCAGGTCATGATCCCAGGGTCTTGTGACTGACCCCCTTGTGTGCTCCACGCTTAACGTAGAGCCTGCCTGAGATTCTCTTTCTCTCCTTCTGTCCCTCTCCCCTCTTCTTTTCTCTCTCTTACTTTCTCTAAAATTATACACACACACACACACACACACACACACACACATATATATGTGTGTATATATATATATAGCCACCTCCAGATATAGTCAAATTCTGAGTGACTGTGGTTTAGAACTTCATCGTATACATTTTGGGGACATAATTCCATCTATAACAACATGGATGCTTATTACACTGTTAACTTTAGTAGTAAGAGAGATGTGATATTCTTCATTGGCATCAGAAGATAATCATTGGATAAGATGATAACTCTACACTACAAAATACTATGCAAAATTAACAGTATGAATTTTATTCATCCATATTAAACTATTTAGATATTCAGGATGTACTGTCAGGAATAAAATGTAATGAAAAAATTTTCCTAGAGGGGAACATTTCTTTATTTTGCTTGTTAGGAAAAGCATTTTTAAAAATCTACTAAGTATATTTAAATGACAAAAATTACACATCTTTTCCAATCAGTTTATTTTTCCTAAATTTTCATGAAAAAGAAAAGGAACCAACTTCTTAACAGTGTACTTTTCTTTCTAACTAGAATTACTAAAATGCTCCACTGAACAGATTAGTTATTAAAAAAAAGACTATTATTTAACTATATAAATGATTTGACATTTTAATAATAATTTTGATTAAGATGGCAGTAAAGTTAAAAAAAAAACCTTAAAAGGTTTAGGAAATTATTTCTTTTAGGATGCAAATTGAATCTCAAATTTAGCATAAGATTTATCATATTTTCTAATGATTGCTTTGGTTTATATTAGCTTTGTAGGCAAATTTACAAGTTATTTTATCTAAGACTTTAAACTACTACACCATTTTAATAAGGAAAAATGGTAATACACACCAAAGTCCTCAAGAAATTAGTGTATACAAACAAAACAAAAACAATGTATGAAACTTAGTTGTACAGCTTAAAATTAGTGTCTATTTTTAATTAAAAATTTGGAAAATAAAATAATTAAAGATATTTTATCTGTTTTATTTTCTGATTATTTTGGGATATGAATATGTATCATTCATAGTCCATATAGTTAAATTAATGATTCACTTTAATATTTAAAAGTGAAGCTCTCAGTTCCAAATTAAAAAAAAGATTAAATGCTATTTTAGGAATATTTCCCAAAGATGTCTCTGTCATGATTGACTGACTGATTAGCTGTAATTACTCAATGACTAAGAGTAGGAGCAAATTTCTCTTAATTTATATAAAAATGCTCCATTTCCTTTCCAGAGCATGTTGGAACATGACTGCTCTAATGTTAATACCGTTATCACACTTCTTAAAACTGTAATCATAATATCAGCCAAAGCTTTATAAATTGAAACTCTAAATTTTGAAGCCATGAGTACCTTTACACAGTAGAAAACCTTTGGGAATAGGAGTCAAAATTTTTTTTTTGAAGGGGTGTGGGATCTGTTTCACTAACCAACACAAAAGAAAACACCTCTGACTGCTGTGAGCAATTTTACCAAAGTGTTCTACCAAGGGAAATAGAAATCAGAATACATTTATTTTTTTTAAAGTGTTTTTATTTATTTTTGAGAGAGAGAGAGAGAGACAGCGTGAGCAGGGGAGGGTCAGAGAGAGAAGGAGTCACAGGATCTGAAGAGAGACTCCAGACTCTGAGCTAGTTGTCAGCATAGAGCCTGACGCGGGTGCTTGAACCCACGAACCATAAGATCATGACCTGAGCTGAAGTCAGACGCTCAACCGACTGAGCCACCCAGGCGCCCCCAGAATACATTTATAATAGACTTACTTTTGAAACAAACTGAGTTGAAATTGCACAGCCAAATACAGTAGTTCTGAAATCTTGGAAAACATAATTAAAAATAAACTTGTGGCTGGTGATATAGGGTACATTTTTGAAAAGAAAACGTTTACAAAATGATAACATTGATTACCTCATTTCAATAACTGTATTCAAATGGAATGTGAAACATCCTTCCTACAACGTAGTATCTCGGGGTACCTGAGTGGCTCAGTCCGTTAAGCCTCCGACTTCGGCTCAGGTCATGATCTCACGGTTCATAGGTTCAGCCCTGAGTTGGGCTCTGTGTTGACAGCTAGAGCCTGGAGCCTGCTTCACATTCTCTCCCTCTGCCCCTCCCCGCTCATGCTCTGTCTTTCTCTGTCTCAAAAAAAAAAATAAATAAATAAATAAATAAATAAATAAAAGAGTAGTATCTCTTTGTGTATGTTAGCAATACTTGTATTTTGGTATTTTTGAAAGTCATAATTTTCATGAAACTACACTGGGAAACCTTCCGAAAAACCTGTTTTTAACATAAAGCTAGAAAATATATATATATACAAAAGGATAATATAGTTGTCATAAACTGTAAACCTAAGTCTGTGTCATAATCATACCCTGGATGAAATTTATTCTTTATGGTTGAACAAATAGCATATCCGTACAAAATCCTTGCTATAATAACAATTAATCTAAAAAGAACTAAAGAAATGCAGAGGCTTTTTAGCAAATACAACTTCCTTTAAATTACTTATATGATAATTTTTTATACAAATATACAATCCAGGGATAGAAATTGAGAAAAAGAATGAGAAAGATAATTATGAAAGCAGAAGAAAATATAAGGGAATTAAAGGTGATAAAAACTTGGATCTAGGAAAGTCTTTATCGACTTGATGAGATAAAAAAATCTATTTGAGTTAAATTACTGGAAAGTCTCATTAGGGAGCAGTTAGAACACTAGAGCGTCCGCCATTTCAGGATAGTGAAAGTTGATTTTCAGGAGATGGTGAAACCACTAGCACCAAGAATGAAAATCCCAATGCAGATTATTCTGTCCCTCAGCAACCTCCCTGACTTTGTCCTCAAAATCAATAGACTCAGTCTTCAACTCTAATCAAAAGATCGAGAAAAAAATAAAAAGTTTTAAGAATACTGATTATTAGATTATCCCCTGAGACCCCCCTCCAAAAAAAGCAATGCATCTACTCATGTCCTCACCTTGTAGAATGTCCACCAATCAAGAAGTACTGTCCATGCTATTGGAGACTGCAAAGGACAATGATGTCCAGGTAGCTGAGGAAAGTAGGAAAGCCTCTATTATAAAAGGCAAAGAAAACCAGTTATAGGAACAACAATAGGGGATTGAAGAAATCACAGTAAATTCTTGGAGAAAACAATCTAAATCAAACAAAGTAAAACTAAAAGTAAGTCTGGATATGTTTTAAGATAAGACAAGTTGTTCATAAAAGAGAAGAAAATGCAATACTAATTAAAAAAAAAAAAAAAAGCTAACCTCAGGGACACCTGGCTGGCTTAGTTGGTTGAGTGTCTGACTCTTGATTTCATCTCAGGTCATAATCCCAGGGTAAGGGAATTGAGCCCGGTATTGGGCTCCACATTGTTTGTGAAGGCTCCTTAAGATCCTCTCTCTCTTGCTCTCTCTCTCTCTCTCTCTCCCTCCCCATCTCTCTGCTCATGCTCTCTCTCTTAAAATAAACAAGAAAATAAACAAAAATAAAAAATAAAAAACAAAAAGAAAGCAAACTTCAAAATCTTGTAAAAATATTTTATATTCTTGTTCTGGACAATTTCTTTGAAAAGATTAAAAATGCATACACATACCACAGTTAAGGAATAGTTATAATATTAAAATTTTAAATAGAAGTTATTTTCAGTGAGATTTTTTTAAAGTTTTATTTATTTACTTTGAGAGAGAAAGAGTGAGAGTTGGGGTGGGGCAGAGATTGAGGGAGAGAAAATCCCAAGCAGGCTCTATACTCTCAATGCAGAGCCAGCCTTGACATGGGGCTCGATCTTACGAACCAAACCATGAGATCATGACCTGAGTTAAAACCAAGAATAGAATACTTCACTAACTGAGCCGCCCAGGCACCTCTAGTGAGATTTCAAATAGGAAGAAAATCTTATGCAATATTTGAAAAAGTTAAGGAATTTTGTAGGACAGTTTTGACAAAGATACTTAACTTAGGGTCTTTTGTACTTTTAAGAGATATGAATTATACTTATCACCATTTAATAAAGCAATTTAGCAATATTGACTAAAGTTGACGATGAATACTCCACAGCACAGCCATTCCAATCATTGTTATAAAACGTCAAGGACATTCTTGCACATATTTAGATGCAAGAAGATAAATAAAAATATTGAAATCAATTTTATTGTTCATCTAGGCAAATATTTGGAAATGGTATATGAGGTAATCATAGGATAACTGATACATCAATTTTAAGTAGTTACACAATGCAACACTATATATAAAAAAAAACCAAGCTATATATTTCAATATGGATACATATTTTATATATAACATTGATCAATGATGGGTAGTGATAAAAGGACATCAGCATGGATCCAACTCACTTAAGGTAGAGAGAGAAAAGGCATACGTGGTAAAGATAAATACAAGTAATTTAGAATAATAAAAGTTAACAGGGTATTTTACAAGTACAGTAAAGGGGTCCCTGAGTGGCTCACTCATTTAAATATCCAACTGTTGATTTTTGCTCAGGTCACCATTCCAGGGCTGTGGGATCAAGCCTCTTAGCAGGCTCTGCTCTGAGCGATAGAAGCATGGAGCCTGCTTAAAATTTTCCCTCTCTCTCCCCCTGCTCCTCTCCTCCACTCACATACTCTCTCTCTCATTCTAAGAAAAAAAAGCACTTCAAAAATTTTGATAAATATACAATATTATTGGGAAGATTATGGAAACAACTTCAACTCCATTTTTAATATTTGATCTATTTAGTATATGGAAAATGTTTCCTTGCTGGTTACTTTATTCCTAATACACATTCTTGATGAAGTATATTATTACAAAATCATAATTTAAAATTAATGTTGAAAAGAAATATGGATAAATAATTAAAATGTTGGTCATATAAAAAGTACGGAAAAAATAAAGCAAATAAAACTCAAGATGCCAAAGTAACATTTTCTCCTAGTATTAATAGAAATCTATTGGTTGAGAACAATAGGTGACAAATCCGGTTTTTTGATAAAACTTAATAGATCTAGGAGCACCTAGGTGGCTCAGTCGACTAAGTGTCCGACTTCGGCTCAGGTCATGATCTCGCAGTTCATGAATTTCATTCCGGTATGTGCTGACAGCTTAGAGCCTAGAGTCTGCTTCAGATTCTGTGTCTCCCTCTCTCTCTCTGCCTCTCCCCCAATCACACTCTGTCTCTTAAAAATGAATAAACATTACAAATAAAAAAAAACATGATAGATCTATACTGCCGGCAAACTTGAAGTATTTCACATCCATAAAATAAAAATAACAGGAAATATTAGTCAAGGTTCCAACATGAGCCAGGTGACAAATTACTGTGATTTGGGAATGTTTTAATACAAGTACTATTTACAAAGTGTGGGGAGGTGTAGGTGAAAGAAAGGGATAGATAAGTCACTTGTACTGAGCTGCAACTGGAGGGAACAGGAGAAGTAGCAGTTATCAAAAACCAAAGGAAAACACATAAAGAAGGAAGATTTGAGATCAGCAATCATCTTTGACTGAAAATCAAAGGTAGCAAGTGTTAAAAATGGTGAAAAAGGAACTAATGAATTGAAAGCATATTTTGCATGATCACCACTTCATGAATTTTGAATTCATCTTCTTCAACCACCCAATCCCCATTGCATTAATAGACTTCTACCACCTAGACAGGTGTTTTGTTATGTTCCTGAAAAGGTGACCCAAAAACTCTTTATGCAGGGTCTGATTCTTTAGTAGTTTTGTTTTTATAATACTCTCAGAATTTTTCATTGAGTAGAACTATTAAGCAGAAAATCCTTAGTGATATCGTAAATGACCTCTCAATAAGCTTATCAACTATCAATCCAACTGGCTTTTGGGTGGTGACCAGTGATTCACTCCTATAGAATATATATATATATATATATATATATATATATATATATATATATATATATATATATATATATATAGAGAGAGAGAGAGAGAGAGAGAGAGAGAGAGAGAGATGAAAAAATATGCCATAGATTATCGGTGATGCTGTGTAGGATACCCTGTTAATAGAAAAGGCATTCAGGAGACTTATTGCAGCTGGTGTTGGCAGAAACACTGCATATATGTTTAAGTGCAGAATATGAAAGGTCCTCCTCTGTGATGGTAGGGTTCCAATAAGATCAATCTGAAAACTAGTGAACTCTAAAGAATAATGTCATTAGGGACTCAGTGTTGACTCCTGAATTTTGGAATGTTGGGCATTGAGCAGTACTTTAACCAGATCAGCTCTGATTTGAGAAAGATCATGAGTTATTGAGACTGTTAATAACTTAATTCCTTAACATTATAGCCGTTTATAGGTCTTTGAAGTATCTAGGTAAAGAGGTTGTCATCCACAGGATGTCCACCTTCCCCTTATCATGGAGAATTTCTACTACCTTAGATACTCACTGTTTGCTTTCACTTTCAAGTATTTTTCCAGTCAGTGCCTATTCTAAGAAGCCCATCCTTGTTACCAATTGTCCGATGTTACTATTTTTAAGTTCCTTCTCAGCTTTCAACTGTTCTGGCATATCATAGAGATTCACGAGTTACCTTGATTGCATATCTTCCTCCTGTGTTAACACTAGAAGGTTGACAGACAGCCAGTAACTTAATTTAGTACAAATTAATTTATAAACTGGTCCTTGAAAGGCCACCTAGACTGCTAGTTGGTGGGTTTAATAAGCAAGAGAACTTACTTATGAAGTTTGTTATGGGCAGCGTCAATATCAATACATCTCTGCACCCACCCACCAGAAGTTTTAGTTTATTTAGAGGCCTTGACTGTGTTCTGTCATGTATACTGTCCCAATGGTCTCAACAACCTTTCTCTCTCATGACTGACTGCTTGAGAACAGCTTCAGCTGTGAGAACAGGGTAAAACGTACGTTCAAGGGGAAGTGTTAGGAGCCTCCAATAGCCTGGGCCCACCTTTCATTTAAGTAAAGGTTCTGACTAT